>ML369504.1:0-38362 GCA_005239525.1 Nicotiana knightiana
ATATATATATATATATTAGTATAATATTCGTATAAATTATGTGATAATTTTTTATTTTTGTATATGGTCAAAATCGGGCTTGCCCTTCGTATGACTAATCGAGACTGCAACATGATAGGCCAAGGTTCAACCTCGTGTTATATCGAACCATGGAGCGAAGTTAGATTGCCGAGCTCGTGAAACAGACTCTGATCAAGATCGAGATCGGCCAAGATCGAGACCGAGCAAGATAGAGATTGAGCGAGAACGAGGGAATCTTATCGAACCAAATAACCGAAAGCAGATAAATCTGCGATCGGGCGAGGATCACAGTGAAAATCCCGGCACGTATAAAGAGGAGGCCGATTAATTAGCCAATCATGAGATTTCTTATTGTATTTAGAATTGTATCAAGAGTAGGACTCCCCTGCTATATAAAAAAGTCTGATCATTTGTAGACACATTACATTTACGCAATACAAAGTAATACACTACCTTCTTCTAGCTTTTACGTGTTATTGTGTTCTTATATTAGTTAAATCTTCACTTGGTTCGAGGGTTATCGAACTCAAGAGCCAAGGGTATTCGATTAGTTTGGTTTGCATTTATTTCTTTTACAATCCATTTCAATATATATATATATATATATATATATATATATATATATATATATGTATTCTCAATTTGTGGCAAGTTATATCACGTATCCTTAAAACCACGTATAAATTCAATCATTATCCATTTTTAGGGTAAAAGTTTGGCGCCCATTGTGGGGCTTTCCGTGCCCCCTTTTCTCACAAAATCGGGTTTTGACATGTGACAACTCTTGTAAGGAGGTATTAAAAGAGGAGAGTCGCCACCTAATGATTTTTAAGGTACATTAGGGCATCTATTCGCAAATTACTCTGCTGTAACTAGTCAACGCCACCAAAGATCTGGTAAAGGCTCAAGTTACCTCAAAAAGAAGGTGTTAGGAAATCCTCGAGGTCCACAACTGTGGGTCCTGGCCGAATTTAAATTATGTGGATTAGTCTACGTGACAAGTAAGTAAAGAGAATACAAAAGTCTAAGAATTTTATTACAAAGCTATTAATGAGAATACAGAGGTGCATAGTTTCACTTCTACTAGAGAGAAAGATAGGAAGGGGGGGGGGGGCCCTATATTTTTCAGCCTAAAGGATCACCCCGTGAAACATACATAATATTTCGTAACTCCCTTGGGATAGGGTGTTACTCATATTATTTAGGGGGCACAAATTATCATCTCCTGCTACCCGATTACTATGTTAAAGTTGTTTAGCTAAGAGCGCTCTAATTCAATTCTAAATCGTGCCCTACGCGCGCATTACCCGTCCCATACCTGTCACAACCCAAAATCCAACACAGGTCGTGATGGCGCCCAACACCGGAATCAGGCAAGCCAACAATTATTTACTAGTGAGATTATCCTTATTTGACATACCAACCCCACAATTACAAAAATTTTAAGCTTAGATCATTTAAATAAAAGAGGATAAATTAACCAACTTAAGTAAATACAACCACGATGATCATGAACCAATATATACAGTCCCAAAATATAGAGTCTACTATGTGTGTGCCAGGAACTAGTGTCACAAGTCAACAGGCGAACTAGTAGAATATACAAAAGATGATACAAATTGTACTGCTGTCTGAGAGAAGTAGACAGAAATAAACAAAAGATAACTCCATAGCACTGCTGAGAATCGCCAAGGGAAGCAGCTCACCGTGGAGTCAGGTCCAGAATATACGTCAAGCTCCGGTCGGATAACAGAAGCACCAACCTCAGAACCTGTACAATTAAGTACAGAAGTGTAGCATGAGTACATAAATATATATGTACCCGGTGAGTATCCCGCCTAACCTCGAAGAGGTAGTGACGAGAGTTCGACATGACACTCACTAAGGTCCAACAGTATAATTTAACAGAAATATAATAGAAACGGTAGGCATGTAAAGGCAGTGAAGCAACAAATATATATGTAAGGTACTGAAACCCAAGAAAAGTACTGGGAATGAATAAAACAATTACCACTTCACTTTCCCCCAAATATCTGTCAAATCAATATCCATGAATTTTGTAACAATAAAATCATATGCATGCAGGGTAAGGACAATCGGCCGGAGTCATAAGATAATCATGTCCGTGCACTGCCGAGGATCGAACGACCAGTACCAAAAGTGCACCTCTCCACAAAGTACTTACATCTATGTACTGCGGAGGATCGAACGGCTCATACCAAAAGTGCATCTATCAATAATCTCTATGCACTGCCGAGGATCAAATGACCCGTACCAAAAGTGCATCTCTCAATCCTCTCTATGCACTGCCGAGGATCGAACGACCCATACCAAAAGTGCATCTCTCAACCCGCCGTGGCGTATGGCCCATTCCCATAAGAGTGGGGGAATGACACTCCGCTCGAGGAATGTAAATTGCTTAGCGGTCACATGCACACACATTATTCCTTTTAAAAGAAAATACTTTTCAGTGAACAATTTCTTACAAGTTTTTCTCAAATCCCATAACTTCGGGGAAATAAGCAATATGTAACGCTAGTTCATTAAGCATATAGTTCATATCGAGTAAAACACAAGGCATGATGTGGGCCTAACTACCCGGACATAATAGTAATAGTCGCTATGTACGGACTCTCGTCAGTTTGTATGTACGTAGCCCCCACAAATTATCACATATAGCATTTAAATCACCTAGGGGGACAATTCCTCCTTACAAGGTTAGAAAGGAGACTCACCTCGCGTCGCACCTACTCCCCGGGTCAAGAATGCGCCCGAAAGCTCGAACTCGGCACCCACTGAGTCAAAACTAGCCAAATGTTATACAAATGTATCAATTTATATTCAACGCAGGGAATTCTCCTATTACTTAGCCAAATTCACCATTCTTGAAGAAATCCTAAAATCCAAACTCGGGCCCACATGCTCGGATTCCAAAAATTCTCGAAGGGAATACTCACCGATAGCCTAGGGACCGTTAATACATGATTTCTACTTGATTTCATAGCAAATTCACGGGTAAATTCTCAAATTATCGAAAGCCCTAGGTTACTACCCAATTCTTGATTTTTCACTAATTTAGGTAGTTAATTTAGTTTGTAATCCATTCATGAAGCTAATATTAGAGTAGAATTTACTTACCTTCAATAACCAGGTCGTTTGCCCCTCTAAAATGGTGGAAATCGCCCCAAGGAAGAAGAAGAAGATAAGGAAAATGAATTGAATCCCGTGTATAAAAATATACTGTCTGAACAGTGTTTCCGCACCTGTGGCTCGAGGACCACACCTGTGAGCAAAGGCTCGTACCTGCGGAAATGGACGAGGAAGCCTAGGCCCGCACCTGCGGAGTGGAGACTGCACCTGCGGCTCCGCTCCTGCGAGAAATGACCTGCCCACTGGGGGTCGCACCTGCGAGGCTGGGACCGCAGGAGCGGTCCCGCACCTGCGGTAACACCAGAATAGGGGAACCAATAGCTATTTCAGCTGGTTTTTGGCCTCGTGTGGTGTCCGGGAAGCACCTGGGCCCACCCGAGCCCCCGTCCAAATATACCAACAAGTCCCAAATCATAATACGGACTCTATCAAGCCTTCGGAACACCCAAAACAACGCTAAAACTCAAAATCATACCTCAAAACTCCATGAACCAAACTTAGGAACTTTAAGTTTTCTAGACTTCGCTAACAACGCGCCGAACCTACCTATACTACTCGGAATGACACTAAATTTTTGCAGGCAAGTCATAAATGACATAACGGAACTATTCCCGGTCTCGGAATTCCGTTCGGACATAGATAACACAAAAACACATCCCAAACCACAATAGGAACTTAAGTAACTTCTTATTTCAATATTGGGCCGCCGAAACGCTCCCCGGTCATCAGAAACTCATTCCAAACATACACCCAGGTCTGAAATCATCATACGAAGCTACCGAAATCGACGAAACTCGATTTCGAGGTCGTTTATCCAAAATGTTGACCGAAGTCAAACTTGGCCTTAAGGGCCAACCGTAAGGAACCAAATGTTCTTATAGCACTCTAAACACCTCCGAATCCAGGACCACCAATCCCCGCAAGTCATAAATCATAATAAGCCGCTATGGGAAGTTTCATTTAGGGGAACGGGGGTCCGATAATGCAAAACGACCGATCGGGTAGTTACATTCTCTACCTCTTAAACAAATGCTCGTCCTCGAACGGGTCTAGAATCATACCTGAAGTGCTGAATATGTGTGGATATCTACTTCGCATGTCCTCCTCGGACTTCCAGATCGCATCCTCAACTGGTTGGCCCTTTCACTGGACCTTTACGGCAGAAACTCTCTTGAACCTCGACTGGCGGTCCTGTCTATCAATAATAGCAACTGGATCCTCCTCGTAGCCCAACCTCTCATCCAACTGAATAGTGCTGAAATCAACCACGTGAGAGAAGTCGGCGTGGTACCTCCGGAGCATGGATACATGAAAACTGGATGAACTTCTGATAAAATGGGAGGCAAGGCCAGCTCATAAGCAGCCTCCCCAACTTGCCTCAACACCTCGAAGGGACCTATAAACCTCGGGCTCGGCTTTCCCTTATTCCCAAACCTCATAATACCCTTCATAAGCGATACTTTCAACAGTACCCTATCTCCCTCCATAAATGATACCTCACGCGCCCTCTGATCCGCATAACTCCTCTGTCTGGACTGTGCTGTACGGAGCCTCTCCTGAATCAACTTCACTTTCTACAAAGCATCCCTCACCAGGTCGGTGCCATATAACTTAGCCTCGCCAAGCTTAAACCACCCGATAGGAGAACGACATCGCCGACCATATAAATCCTCAAAGGGTGCCATCTCAATGCTGGACTGATAACTATTATTGTAAGCAAACTCAGCCAAAGGCAAGAACTGGTCCCACTGACCTCCGAAGACAATCACACATGTCGTGAGCATGTCCTCCAATATCTGAATTGTACTCTCCGACTGACCGTCAGTCTGAGGGTGAAATGCTGTGCTGACATCTATCTGGGTACCCATCTCGCTATGCAATGCTCTCCAGAAGTGCGAGGTGAACTGAGGACCTCGATCTAATATAATGGACACCGGCACACCTTGCAACTGGACTATCTCCCCAATGCAGATCTGGGCCAACCTCTCAGAAGTATAAGTAGTAGCCACCGGAATGAATTGCGCCGATTTGGTCAATCTATCCACAATGACTCAAACCGCGCCGACCTGGCGCAAGGTCCGAGGCAACACAACCACAAAGTCCATAGTGATGCGCTCCCATTTCAACTCAGGAATGGGCATCTGCTGAAGTAGGCCTCCTGTCCTCTGGTGCTCATATTTCACCTGCTGGAAATTATGACACCTAGTCACATACTCCATAATGTCCTTCTTCATCCGCCTCCACCAGTAATGCTGATTCAAGTCATGATACATCTTCGTAGCACCAGGATGAACAGAATACCGAGAATTATGTGCCTCCTCTAGAATCCTCTCCCTCATGCCATCAACATTAGGAACACATAAGCGGACCTGAAGTCTCAGAACACCATCCTCGCCAATAGTAGCCTTATTGTCCCTACCCTGAACCACTGTCTCCCGAAGCTCTGCTAAGCACGGATCATAGAACTGCCGGGCCTTAATCTCCTAAGACGGAGCAACCACATGTGCTAAAACTCGATGAGGCTCTGAAAGGTCTAATCTCACCAGGCGGTTAGCCAAGGACTGAATGCCCAAGTCTATAGGTCTCTCCTCTAATGCAATATAAGCCAAGCTACCCATACTCTCCGCCTTCCTGCTCAAAGCATCTCCTACCACATTTGCCTTGCCCGGGTGATAAAGAATGGTGATATCATAATATTTCAACAACTCAAGCCATTTGTGCTCCCTCAAATTAAGATCCTTTTGCTTGAACAAGTGCCGCAAGCTATGGTGGTCTGTATAAACCTCACAGGACACTCCATACAAGTAGTGCCTCCAAATCTTAAGAGCATGAACAATCGCCTCCAACTCCAAATCGTGCACAGGGTAATTCGTCTCATGAACCTTCCGTTGGCGCGAAGCATAAGCAATAACTCTCCCCTCCTGCATCAATACAAACCCCAAACCAATGCGCGAAGTGTCGCAATATACTATATACATCCCAGAACCGGAAGGCAATACTAGAATTGGTGCTGAGGTCAATGCTGTCTTGAGCTTCTGAAAGCTCGCCTCACACTCATCGGACCATCTGAATGTGGCATTCTTTTGAGTCAATGTCACGACCCATTTCTAGAGTCGTGATGGCGCATGTCGTGGAACCAGGCAAGCCACCCATTTTATCTAACTAAATAGAGTTTCCCATAAAATTCCCCTTTTTAACAAATTTTGAAGTCAATAATAATAATAATAATAAATCCAATATTTTTTGGAAAAACCAGTTTATGAAATTAAAAGACCAAACCCTACTAACCCCGGATCCAGTGTCACACAGTCATGAGCTGCTAATACTTAATACAATCAAAAGAAATGACTAACATAGTCTGAAAATAAATACGACAGGTAGAAAGGAAAGAGAAGACGAGATCATGGTCGCCAGCTGCTACCTCGTCAACCCTGATGAAACTGTTGTGCTCCCTGACCCGAGCTAAATTCCGTTGTACCTGTATCTGCACACAAGGTGCAGGGGGTAACGTGAGTACACCAACTCAGTAGTAATGAAACCAAACTATGGGCTGAGAGGTAGTGACGGACTAAACCTCCAACAATTCAAACAACAATATATAAATTGGACATGACAGTAATATATCATGAAATGAACACGATGTATCAATATATGTCTGTAACTCTACATACTAGCATGAATGCATATAGAACCATGAATGATGTGTACTCATTAATCACTCTCTCATACGATGGACCACTTAGTACTAAAATACGGCCTTCAGGCCCAGGGAAGTCCATCCCGGATATTACATGATCACAAGTGACACAGTCACCAAATACTGAGGAAAAAAAAGCCAATCCAGCCCCCACGGAGAAATCCATCTCTGGAACATAATAACCACGGAGAAATCCATCTCCGGAACATAATAACCACGGAGAAATCCAACTCCAAAATATTTGTGCGCTCACTGGGGGTGTATAGACTCCGGAGGGGCTCCTTCCAGCCCAAGCGCTATATCAAGCCAACGAAGGCATGATTTCAGTATTACTACGGTGTGTAGTCCGACCTCATAACTGTCTCAAAACCAGGCTCCAAGCCTCACTCAGTCAGTACCTTCCAGTCTCACTTACAATGCTCTAACATATGTAATTCAACCCAAACCAATGATAATATAGAATAAATTATCAACTTACGAGACTGGGGCATGAAACATATACTATAACAGGACTGAGTACATAAAAGCATTAATCACAGATAGAGACATCAATAATCGACCATTCCGGTCTAAACACATCGGCGTTAAGCCTTAACATTTATACTTAGCATGATTTCTATTTCGTTCAAGGTAATTACCACCTTCACAGTACAATATCAACCTGAGATAACCAATACACAGGGACATGGGATGAGCCAGGCTAAAAATATTGGGTAAACGCCCGCATGCCCTTCACTTGGGAAGTGTGTCACCTTAATTAACAGCAAATATCAAATAGTTTGGGGTTTCGAACCCTCAGTTCTAAGTTTGGAAGCGTTACTTACCTCAAAATCGGCTAATACACTACTCCGCAATGCCCTTGCCTCTAAATTCGGCCTCCGAGTTCTCCAAATCTACCATGTTCAGATTTTTATCATCAATTTATGCTTAAGGAATAAATTCCAATCGAAAAATATCAAATTTAACTCAAAAACTCGACCCCCGGGCCCACATTCCAAAATTCAGAAATTTTTATACCAAACTGTTCTTCGTCATCTCATGAGTCCGTACATATAAAGAACACCAAAATCGGAGTTCGTTTGACCTCTCAAATTGACCCTTAAAGGTCTCAAAATCTCAAGTCCAAAAACCCAATTTTTCTACTGATTTTCCATGTATTTACACTGGTTTTATGTTCTATAATCATCCATGATCGGGTTTTAATAATCAAAACACTTACCTCTATGAAGAACAAGGATTTCCCTCTTCAAAATTTGCCCCCAATCTCTTTTTCATACAACAATGGTATAAAATAAGGTTTAAGTCACGGAAGGGTTTAATTAAATATGCCCAGTGATTTCTTCACCGTGATCACGGACTCCCTATCGCGATCGCGTAGCACAACTCTTCAACCCCACGCGATCTCAGCTCTCCTCACGTGATCGCGAAGACCAATCGACTTTGCCCCCATGCGCCTGCCTTATCCTTACGCGATCGCGACATGCCCCACGCGATCGCACTGCTCAACCTCTGCGATCGCGAACACACCTATGCGATCGCAGAGAGAAAAATTCTGCCCCTCTCAGCTTGCACTATGCGATCGCGAATTTATCCCTACGATCGCATTCAAGGACACCAACAACAGAACACCAGATTTTTCAGCAGATTCCGAAGGCCAAAAATGCCCGTTAATCACCCGATATCAATCCCGAGCCCCTCGGGGCCCCAACCAAAGTTACCAACACATCCCATAACATCATTCAAACTTAGATGCACTCTCAAAACACCAAAACTAACATCAAAATACCAAATTTACATTGGATTCAAGCCTAAGAACTTTGAAATTTCTAAAATCCTCCAATAATGCCGAAACTACCCAAAACAACTCCGATTAACTTGAAATTTTGCAGACACATCCAAAATGCCATTACGAACCTGATCCAACTGTCGAAATTCCATTCCGACCCTGATAGCCTATTTTCCACTGCCGTCTAGAAATTGCGAAAAACTAACTTTCGCCAATTGAAGCCTAATTCTACACCGGACATCACAAAAATATTCTGAACACACTCCTAAGTCCCAAATCACCTAACGAAGCTATCCAAGGCATAAAATCCCCATTCCGAGGTCGTTTCCCAATAAGTCAACTCTTAGTTGACTTTTCTCATTTTAAGGCTATTCTTAAGGACTGAGTGACTGAATTCTCATATAACCATTCCGATTTCAAGCCTACCAAATCTAACACATCAATAATAGAATAACCAATCTATAACAAGCCAATAACAGTAATTATAATGCAAATTTTTACGTAACGATAGACCGGGTCGTTACATTCTCCCCCTCTTAAACAAATGTTCATCCTCGAACGGGTCTAGAAACATACCTGGAGTCTCAAACAAGTGAGGATATTTGCTCTGCATCTCCCGCTCGGTCTCCCAAGTAGCCTCCTCCATTGGCTGACCTCTCCACTGAACCTTCACTGAAGCTATCTTCTTTGACCTTAACTTTCTGACCTCGCGAGCCAAAATAGCCACTGGCTCTACCTCATAAGACATGTCATCCTCGACCTGAATTGTGGTGAAGTCTAACACATGAGACGGGTCACCAACATATTTTCTGAGCATCGACACATGAAATACCGGATGAACACTCGATAGACTGGGTGGCAAGGCAAGTTTATAAGCCACCTCTCCAACCTTCTGAAGCACCTCGAAAGAACCAATAAACCGCGGATTTAGCTTTCCTCTCTTTCCGAACCTCATGACACCCTTCATGGGTGATACCTTCAGCAGTACTTTATCCCCTTCCATAAAAGACATATCCCAAACCTTCCGGTCCGCACAGCTCTTCTGTCTAGACTGCGCCGTGCGAAGTCACTCCTGAATCAATTTCACCTTCTCCAACGCATCCTGGATCAAATCTGTGCCCAATAACTTAGCCTCACCAGGCTCGAACCAACCAACCGGATATATACACCTCCTACCATATAAAGACTCATACAGGGTCATCTGAATACAGGACTGATAGCTGTTATTATACGCAAACTCCGCTAATGGCAAAAACTAATCCAATGAACCACCAAAATCAATAACACAAGCCCGTAACATGTCCTCTAAAATCTGAATAGTCCTTTCCGACTGCCCGTTGGTCTGAGGATGAAATGCAGTGCTCAACTCTACCTCAGTACCCATACCTCTCTGTACGGCCCTCCAAAATTGAGATGTGAACTGAGTACCTCTGTCAGAAATAATAAAAACCGGAACTCCATGCAATCGGACAATCTCCTTAATGTAAATACTAGCCAATTTCTCTGAAGTATAAGTAGTACGTACAGGAATGAAATGCGTGGACTTGGTCAATCTATCCACAATGACCCAAATAGCATCAAAACCCTTCGAAGTTCGTGGAAGCCCAACTACAAAGTCCATGGTAATCCGCTCCCACTTCCACTCCGAAATATCTAACCTCTGAAGTAATCCACCTGGTCTCTGGTGCTCATACTTGACCTGCTGGCAGTTGAGACACCGTGCAACGTACTCTACAATGTCTCTCTTCATCCGCCTCCACCAATACTGCTGCCTCAGATCCTGGTACATCTTCGCGGCACCCGGATGAATAGAATACCGTTAACTGTAAGCCTCTACTAATATTAACTCTCGAATACCATCCATATTGGGCATGCAAATACGGCCCCGTATCCTCATAACTCCGTCATCACCAATAGTCACATCCCAGGCATCACCCCGACGAACTCTCTCCTGAAGAACTAACAAGTGGCGGTCATAATACTGTCGTGCCTTAATCTGCTCGAATAAAGAAGACCGGGAAGCCATGCTAGCTACCACCCGCGAAGGGTCTGACAAATCCAATCTCACCAACTGTCCCGCTAAGGCCTGAACATCAAGTGCTAACGGTCACTCTGCTACTGAAAGGTAAGCTAGGCTCCCCAAAATCTCGGCTAAGCGACTCAAGGCATCGGCCACTAGATTGGCCTTTCCCTGGTGATACAAAATAGTTAAGTCATAGTCTTTAAGAAGCTCTACCATCTCCTCTAACGCAAATTCAAGTCCTTCTGCCTTAGAAGATACTGCAAGCTACGATGATTAGTGAAAATCTCACACTGTACCCCATACATGTAATACCGCAAAATCTTTAAGGCATGAACAATGGCAGCTAACTCAAGATCGTGCACGAGATAATTCTTCTCGTGCACCTTCAAATGTCTGGACGTGTAGGCAATCACCTTACCGTCGTGCATCAAAACCGCTCCCAATCCAACTCTAGAAGCATCACAATAGATTGTGTAAGAACCCGAACCTGTAGGCAATACCGATACTAGAGCTGTAGTCAACGCTGACTTGAGCTTCTGAAAGCTCTCCTCGCACTCATCGGACCATCTGAATAGAGCACCCTTCTGGGTAAATCTCGTCAAAGCTGAAGCAATAAAAGAAAATTCCTCCACAAAGTGACGGTAATAACCCGCCAAACCCAAGAAACTCCTAATCTCCGTAGTTAAGGACGGTCTGGGACAACTCTGCACTGCCTCTATCTTCTTTGGGTCCACCTAAATACCCTCACTAGACACTATGTGACCCAAGAAAGCTACTGAACCAAGCCAAAACTCACATTTGGAGAAATTTGCATAAAGCTTCTCCTTCCTCAATCTCTGCAACACAACCCTCAAATGCTAAGCGTGCTCCTCCTTGCTACGAGAGTACACCAGGATGTCATCATTGAACACAATAATGAATGAATCCAGGTAAGGCTGAAACACGCTGTTCATCAAATGCATGAACGCGGCTGGGGAATTGGTCAGCCCAAAAGACATAACCAGAAACTCATAGTGGCCATATCTGGTCCTAAAAGCAGTCTTCGGAATATCAGAATCCCGAATCTTCAGCTGATGGTACCCAGAACTCAAGTCGATCTTGGAGAACACCCTAGCTCCCTGTAGCTGATCGAACAAGTCATCAATACGTGGCAAAGGATACTGGTTCTTCACCGTAACCTTGTTCAGCTGCCTATAGTCAATGCACATACACATGGATCCGTCCTTCTTCTTTACGAACAAAACCAGTACACCCCAAGGCGACACACTAGGCCGAATGAACCCTTTATCTAGTAGTTCCTGAAGTTGTTCCTTCAATTCCTTCAACTCTGCTGGGGTTGCGGTAAGGCGGAATAGAGATAGGCTGGGTCTCAGGCAATAAGTAGATACCAAAATCAATGTCCCTGTCAGGTGGCATGCCTAGCAGGTCTGCTGGGAAAATGTCCGGGAACTCACGGACCACGGGAACAGAATCAATGGAAGGAGTCTCACTACTAACATCCCTCACAAGGGCCAGATAAGACTCACACCCCTTCCCAATCATACGATGATCCTTCAGAAAGAAAATCACCCGGCTAGGCACGTACTCCACTGAACCTCTCCACTCAATCCTTGGCAATCCGAGCATTGCTAAGGTCACGGTCTTGGTGTCATGTACCGCATGGTAGGGAGATAGCCAATCCATGCCTAAAATCACATCGAAGTCAACCATGCTAAGTAATAATAGATCTTCCTAGGTATCCCGACCCCCAATAGATATAATACATGACCGGTACACCTGGTCTACCACAACAGTATCCCCTGCCGGAGTCGACACATGAACAGCTAAAAACAAGGACTCACGGGGTGTATCTAAGAAATGTGCAAAGTACGAAGAAACATATAAATATGTAGAACCAGGATCAAATAGTACTGCAGCATCTCGGTGACAGACTGAGATAATACCTGTAATCACTACATCTGAAGCTATGGCATCTGTTCTGCCCAGAAGTGCATAGAAACGGGTCTGCCCTCCACCTGACCGACCTCCCCCTCTGGGGCGGCCTCTGCTTGAGTGACTTCCACCCTTGGCTGCCTGAGTGGGTGGTGTAGAAACTAGTGATGAAGCTGGAGGTTGGTTCCTGTGCTGAAATGAACTACTAGAAAGGCGGGGACAATACCTCTTGATGTGACCCGAATCCCCACACTCGAAACAACCTCTACCAGCAATTGGCGATGGGGACTGAAGGGAACCGCTGGGACCTGGGTAGCTGCTAGAAGAACCATGTGCTGAGGAACCCTAAACTGATGGTGGCCGAGATGAGCTCTGGGCTAGAAGTGCACTGAATGAGGAACGGTCTGGATGAGAGCTATGGGGACCGTGTCCTGAGGAAGCACCACTGTAAGCTGGATGAGTTGGCGAAAGAGGTCTGAATGGTCTGCCTCTGCTGTGCCGAGACTTACCTCCTGAGTGATCACCACTATAATTACCAGAATCTCGAGGCCTCTTGGCCTCTCTCTCAACACGCTCTTGCCGGTGCACTGACTTAATCTCCCTGGCTATGTCAACTACCTCCTCAAAAGAAGCACCAGATACCCTCTCCCTGGTCATAAAAACCTGTAGCTGGTAAGCAAGACCATCAACAAATCTCCGAATCCTCTCCCTGTCTGTGGGAACTATCTAGATGGCATGACGGGCTAACTCAGAGAACCTCATCTCATACTGCGTCATGGTCATGTCTCCCTGATGCGACTGCTTGAAATCTCTACGCAGCTCCTCTATTCAAGACTGTGGTATATACTTCTCCAGAAAGAGAATGGAGAACTGGTTCTATGTAAGGGGCGCTGCATCAGCGGGTCTACGCCGCTCATAGGCCTCCCACCAAGCAAGTGCAGCTCCTGAAAACTGGAATGTAGTGAATGGAACCCCAGTGGCCTCTAATATCCCTGCAGTACGTAGTATCCTCTAACATTTGTCCAAGAAAGCCTGGGCATCCTCGCTCTCTTTACCCCTAAAAGTCAGAGGCTGGAGTCTGCTGAACCTCTCCAACCTACGCTGCTCATCATTAGCTAAAGCTAGGACCACATAATCATGTACCGGAGCAATCTATTGCACTGGAGCTACCCCAGGTGTCTGAAGTCCCTAGGTGACCTGCTCAGGTGTCTGGGCAGCTGGAGTCTGGATGCCTCTCCCGGCCTGAGAAGTAGTAGCAGTAGTGGACATAGCGATAGCATGTTCCAAGCTGGTGCACACCATCAAAATCTGGGCTAGGGTCTCCTGAAGACTCGGAATCACAATGGGCACTGCTGGTGCCTGAGTCTGTCTCGCTAGAATCTCAGCTGCGGGGACTTGCTCTTGAGTAACGGGAGGGTCCACAAGTGCTGCCCCGGCTACTGTGTGGGCTGCACCCCTCCCTCTGCCACGGACGCGACCACGACCTCGACCTCGGGCTGGTCCTACTGGGATCTGGTCACCACTATCATTAGCACGAGTCCCCACCATCTGCGAGAGAATGAAAACAATAGAAGTTTAGTTTCAGAGTTCAATAGAGTCGCACGACAGAATTCGAAGAATGTGAGATTTTTCCTAAAGTTTTTGTAGCCTCTCAAAGATAAGTACATACGTCTCCGTACTGATCCGCAAGACTCTACTAAACCTGCTCATGACTGGTGAGACCTATTAAACCTAGTGCTCTGATACCAACTTGTCACGACCCATTTCCAGAGTCGTGATGGCCCATGTCGTGGAACAAGGAAAGCTACCCATTTTATCTAACTAAATATAGTTTCCCATAAAATGCCACTTTTTAACAAATACTGAAGTCAATAATAATAATAATAATAATAATAATAATAAATCCAATATTTTTGGGAAAACCAGTTTATGAAATTAAAAGACCAAACCCTACTAACCCCGGATCCAGTGTCACGCAGTCATGAGTTGCTAATACTTAATACAGTCAAAAGAAATGAGTAACATAGTCTGAAAATAAATACGACAGGTAGAAAGGAAAGAGAAGACGAGATCACGGTTGCTAGTTGCTACCTCGTCAACTCTGATGAAACTGCTGTGCTCTCTGACCCCAGCTAAATTTTGTTGTAACTGTATCTGCACACAAGGTGCAGGGGGTAATGTGAGTACACCAACTCAGTAGTAACGAAACCAAACTACGGGCTGAGAGGTAGTGACGGACTAAACCTATGACAATTCAAACAATAGTATATAAATTGGACATGACAGTAATATATCACGAAATGAACATGATGTATCAAGATATGTCTGTAACCCTGCATACTAGCATGAATGCATGTAGAACCATGAATGATATGTACTCATTAATCACTCTCTCATAAGATGATCCACTCAGTACTAGAATACGGCTTTCAGGCACAGGGAAGTCCATCCCAGATATTACATGATCACAAGTGACGCAGTCACCAAGTACTGAGGAAAAAAAAGCCAATCCAGCCCCCACGGAGAAATCCATCTCCAGAACATAATAACCACGGAGAAATCCATCTCCGAAACATAATAACCACGGAGAAATCCATCTCCGGGACATAATAACCACGGAGAAATCCATCTCTAGAATATCAGTGCGCTCACTGGGGGTGTATAGACTCCGAAGGGGCTCCTTCCAGCCCAAGCGCTATATCAAGCCAACAAAGGCATGATTTCAGGATCGCTGCGGTGTGCAGTCCGACCTTATAACTGTCTCAAAACCAGACTCCAAGCCTCACTCAGTCAGTACCTTCCAGTCTCACTTACAATGCTCTAATATATGAAATTCAGCCCAAACCAATGATAATATAGAATAAACTAGCAACTTACGAGATGAGGCATGAAACATATACTATAACAGGACTGAGTACATGAAAGCAATAACCACAGATAGAGACAACAATAATCGTCCATTCCAGTCTAAACACATCGGCGTGAAGCCTTAACATTTATACTTAGCATGATTTCTATTTCGTTCAATGTAATTACCACCTTCACAGTACAATATCAACCTGAAATAACCAATAGACAGTGCCATGGGATGAGCCAGGCTACAAATATTAGGTACATTCCCGCATACCCGTCACTTGGCAAGTGTGTCACCTTAATTAACAACAAATATCAAATAGTTTGGGGTTTCGAACCCTCTATGGATACCCTCTCCGGATACCACATGCCCCAAAAATGCCACGAAATCCAATCAGAACTCACACTTGGAGTACTTAGCATATAACTTCTATTCTCGCAAAGATTGGAGCACAACTCTCAAATGCTGCTCGTTCTCCCCCAGGATACGTGAGTAAATCAAAATGTCAGCAATGAATACAATGACAAAGGAATCAATATACGGCCTGAACACCCTATTCATCAAGTCCATGAATGTTGTCGGGGCATTAGTCAAGCCAAATGACATCACCAGGAACTCATAATGGCCATATCTCGTACGAAAAACAGTCTTCGGAACATCTGAAGCCTGAATCCTCAACTGATGATACCCCGATCTCAAATCAATCTTAGAAAACACACGAGCACCCTGCAACTGATCAAACAATCATCGATGCGCGGTAAAGGATACTTTTTCTTAATGGTAACCTTGTTCAACTGGCGGTAATCAATACACATCCGCATAGACCCATCCTTTTTCTTCACAAATAGAACTGGAGCACCCCACGACGATACACTCGGTCTGATGAATTCCTTAGCTAACAATTCCTCAAGTTGCTCCTTCAAATCCTTCAAATCTTTCGGAGCCATACGGTACGGAGGAATAGATATAGGCTGGGTGTCTGGAGCTAAATCAATGCAGAAATCAATATCACGATCCGGGGGCATGCCCGGAAGATCCGAAGGAAATACATCAGCAAACTCTCAAAAAACTGGCGCCGAATCAATTGTTGGAGACTCGGCGGTAGTGTCGCGCACATAAGCAAAATAGGCCAGATAACCCTTCTCGACCATATGTCGAGCCTTCAAGAATGAAATAACCTGGCTGACTGTACTAACTGAGGAACCTCTCCACTCCAACCTAGGCGATTCGGGCACGGCTAAAGTAACTGTCTTGGCATGGCAATCTAGCACGACATGATAAGGAGATAACCAATCCATGCCTAAAATAATCTGGAAATCAACCATGTCGAGCAATAAGAGATTCGCTCGAGTCTCGAACAGCCAAAATAAAATCACACAGGACAGGAAAATCCGGTCTACAACCACGGAAACGCCCACGAGAGTGGACACATAAATAGGTGAATCCAAGGACTCACGAGGGACATCCAGAAAGTCAGCAAATAAGACCGAAACATAGGAAGAAGTGAATCCTGGATCAAATAACATCGATGCCTCTCTACCACATACTGTAATAATACATGTGATCACGGCGTCTGAGGCCACTACATCTGATCTGGCCGGGATAGCATAGAATCTGGCTGGAGCACCGGAAGATTGAGCTCCACCAGCATGAACAGGAGCTGCCTGACCTCCCCCTGACTGGCCTCCACCTCTAGGACGACCCCTACCGACCTGTCCTCCACATTTAGGTGGCCGGACTGCTGGTGCCGGACCCATCGGTTGATAACCTTGTTGTACGGCCTTGCCTCGAAACTTGGGACACTGCCTCCTCATATGACCTGGCTCTCCACACTTGTAACAACTCCCAGGTAGCATAGTTTGCTGCCCCGAAGAAGAACCATGAATGGCCGGAGGGCGGTGAGAGCCCTTAGGCATAACACTAAAGTAAGGGCCGAAGGATCTCGGATGACTGGGATAACCACTGTGTGAACACTGAATGGCTGGGGGACGGTAGGAACACTCTGGCATGGCGCTGAAATGAGGCCTCGCTGGAACACCTCGGGGAGGTGGTGGAGGTGATGAATATAAAGGCCTGCTGGGCTGACCACTGCTATACTGACCCCTTCCCCTAGCTGGGGCACCTCTGAAATCTCTAGAGAATCTATCCCTCTTATCATGCTTCCCCTGCTCCCTACACCTCGACCGATACCCCTCGATCCTTACTCCTCGATCGATACCCCTCGATCCTGCGAGCAATATCTACCACGAGCTGATAAGGAGTTCTCATCTCCACCTCTCGGTCCATGGTAGACCTAATACCTAGATGCAACCCAGCCACAAATATCCGCACCCTCTCTGCATCAGTAGGTAGTATCATGAGTGCATGGCAAGACAACTCTGGAAATCTAACCTCATAATTTGTCACTGACGTCTGCCCCTGCTCTAGCCGCTCAAACTGATACCGCAGCTCTTCCCTCTTAGAGGGTGGGATATATCTATCTAGAAACATCTGCGTGAACTTCTCCCAAGTGACAGGAGGAGAATCTGCTGGCGCTGAGAATATAGGACTGCCACCACCTACGAGCTCTGCCCTCCAACTGGAAGGTAGTGAAATCCACTCCATGGGACTCTAGTATCCTCATGTTGTGCAGTCTGTCCCTACACCTATCCACAAAATCCTGAGCGTCCTCGCCTCGCTCACCCTCAAAGACTGGAGGGTGCAATCAGGTCCATCTATGCAATAACTTTTGCAGATCGCCGTCCGCAGCTGGTCTGGGCTCAGGTGCTGCTGCAACAGGCTGGACCCCACCCATGGGCAGTGTACCCGGGGTATGATGTAATGATGTTGGCTGCCCTGTAGCCTGGGAAGTAGGGGTCTGGACTCCCCCTCCCGCCTGAGAAGTGGCAGGATCTGGTGGAAAGAAACCAGCCTGGGACATAGTGTCCATAAATCTCATCATACGGCCCATGACTGCCTGGAAGCCTGGCGCCGTCATGAAGTCTACTGGTTCAGGATCTGCTGGAGGCAACTCTTCCTGATCCTTTATAATAGGGTCCTCTCGTGGCGAAACCGGAATAGCTCTGGGACGCCCTCGTCCCCTACCGCGGGCCGGCGCCCTCTACCGGCCTCCTCCGCGGCCTCGAACAGCAGGGGTAGCGGCCCTTCTCGGGCTCTGAACATCATATGCATGCGTCCTCACCATCTGTGATAGAGTATAAGAATGAATTTAGTAAATCATCGACTGCACGATGGAATAAGAACAAAGAGAGGTTTCCTAACACCCTATAGCCTCATGAAGATAAGTATAGACGTCTTTGTACCGATCCGCAAGACTCTACTAGGTTTTCCTGTGACTCGTGAGACTTACATGAACCTAGTGCTCTGATACCATGTTGTCACGACCCAAAATCCAACATAGTCATGATGGCGCCCAACACCGGAGCCAGGCAAGCCAACAATTGTTTACTAGTGAGATTATCCTTATTTGACATACCAACCCCACAATTACCAAAATTTTAAGCTTAGATCATTTAAATAAAAGTGGATACATTAACCAACTTAAGTAAATACAGCCACGATGATCCTGAACCAATATATACAGTCCCAAAATATAGAGTCTACTATGTGTGTGCCAGGAACTAGGGTCACAAGTCAACACGCGAACTAGTAGAATATACAAAAGATGATAAAAACTGTACTGCTGTCTGAGAGAAGTAGACAGAAATAAACAAAATATAACTCCATAGCACTGCTGAGAATCGCCAAGGGAGGAANCTCACTAAGGTCCAACAATATAATTTAACAGAAATATAATAGAAATTGTAGGCATGTAAAGGCAGTGAAGCAACAAATATATATGTAAGGTACTGAAACCCAAGTAAAGTACTGGGAATGAATAAAATAATTACCACTTCACTTTCCCCCAAATATCTGTCAAATCAATATCCATGAATTTTGTAACAATTAAATCATACGCATGCAGGGTAAGGACAACCGGCCGGAGTCATAAGATAGTCATGTCTGTGCACTGCCGAGGATCAAACGACCCGTACCAAAAGTGCACCTCTCCACAAAGTACTCACATCTATGCACTGCCGAGGATCGAACGGCCCGTACCAAAAGTGCATCTCTCAATACTCTTTATGCACTGCAGAGGATCGAACGGCCCGTACCAAAAGTGCATCTCTCAATCCTCTTTATGCACTGCCGAGGATCGACGACCCGTACCAAAAGTGAATCTCTCAATCCGCTGTGGCATACGGCCCATTCCCATATGAGTGGGGGAAATCACACTCCGCTCGCGGAATGTAAATTGCGAAGCGGTCACATGCACACACATTATTCCATTTAAAAGAAAATACTTTTTAGTGAACAATTTCTTACAAGTTTTTTTCAAATTCCATAACTTCGGGGAAATAAGAAACATGTAACGCTAATTCATTAAGAATATAGTTCATATCAAGTAAAACACAAGGCATGATGTAGGCCTAACTACCCGGACATAATAGTAAAAGACGCTACGTACAGACTCTCGTCACTTTGTACATACGTAGCCCTCACAAATTATCACATATAGCATTTAAATCACCTAGGGGGACAATTCCCCCTTACAAGGCTAGAAAGGAGACTCACCTTGCGTCGCACATACTCCCTGAGACAAGAATGCACCCGAAACCCCGAACACGGCACACACGGACTCGAAACTAGCCAAATGTTATACAAATGTATCAATTTATGTTCAAAGCAGGGAATTCTCCTATTGCTTAGCCAAATTCACCATTCTTGAAGAAATCCTAAAATCCAACCCCGGGCCCACATGCTCGGATTCCAAAAATTCTCGAAGGGAATACTCACCCTTAGCCTAAGGACCATTAATACATGATTTCTACTTGATTTCATAGCAAATTCACAGGTAAATTCTCAAATTATCGAAAGTCCTAGGTTACTACCCAATTCTTGATTTTTCACTAATTTAGGTAGTTAATTTAGTTTGTAATCCATGCATGAAGCTAATATTAGAGTAGAATTTACTTACCTTCAATAACCAGGTCATTTTCCCCTCTAAAGTGGTTGAAATCGACCCAAGGAAGAGGAAGAAGATAAGGAAAATGAATTGAATCCCGTGTATAAAAACACATTGTCTGAACAGTGTTTCCGTACCTGCGGCTCGAGGACCGCACCTGCAGACTTGCACCTTCGAGCAAAGGCTCGCACCTGCGGAAATAGGCGAGGAAGCCTAGGCCCACACCTGCGGAGTGGAGACCGCACATGCGGCTCCGCTCCTGCGGAACTTTGTCCGCACCTACGAGAAATGACCTGGGGCCGCACCTGCGACGCTGGGACCGCAGGAGCGGTCCTGCACCTGCGACTGGTCATTCGCACCTGCGGTCACACCAGAACAGGTGCACTGGCAGCTATTTCAGCTGGTTTTTGGCCTCGTGTGGTGTCCGGGAGGCACCTTGGCCCACCCGAGCCCCCGTCCAAATATATGAACAAGTCCCAAATCATAATACGGACTCGCTCGAGCCTTAGAAACACCCAAAACAACGCTAAAACTCAAAATCACACCTCAAAACTCCAAGAACCATACTTAGGAACTTTAAGTTTTCTAGACTTTGCTAACAATGTGCCGAACCGACCTATACTACTCAGAATGACACCAAATTTTGCAGGCAACTCATAAATGACATAACAGAACTATTTCACATTTCAGAATTTCGTTCGGACCTAGATAACACAAAAACACGTCCCAAACCACAATAGGAATTTAAGGAACTTCTTATTTTAATATTGGGCGCTGAAACGCTCTCGGTTCATCAGAAACTCATTCTGAACATACGCCTAGGTACAAAATCATCATACAAAGCTACCGGAACCGACGAAACTCGATTCCGAGGTCGTTTACCCAAAATGTTGACCGAAGCCAAACTTGGCCTTAAAGGCCAACTTTAAGGAACCAAATGTTCCTATAACACTCTTAACACCTCCGAATCCCGGACCAACAGTCCCTGCAAGTCATAAATCATAATAAATCGCTATGGGAAGTTTCATTTAGGGGAACGGGGTACGATAATGCAAAACGATCGGTCGGGTCATTACAATACCTATGGTCCAGGAGGTTTTGGATCTCTATTTGAATGGTTCTAGACCTTATCTAGGCTGCTCAAAAATGCAAAACTAGGTGACAAGGAAAACCTATAAAGACTTCACATAAAAAGCAATTAAGGGCTCACATTGACCTCCACACTTAAGCAGCAAATGCACGCAAACACATATGCCAATTAGGAGGTTTCAGAATCAAGAATCTTAAACCGATAGAAATGCTTTCTAGGTTATTTTTGAGTTAAAGCATGCGGGCCGTTTCAAAGGCAAGATATCGCTCATAGACATATTTATTCAGGCATCAAAAGCTGGTTATTGCAAGTTTTAAGTTACTAAGCCTATATGTCTTATGCCTAAGTGATCTACGCAGTTGGCTATAACAAAATCTGCTGGGAGAAGTCCCAGAATTATTCATACGACGTACATGAAGCAGTGTTTGAATGGTCTAGCATTAACCAATTATAGTGAGCAATTATTTCCTATAGGCAGGATCTATAACACATAGTACTTTAGAGCTTATTTTATTGTCACATCTTAACCCTATAGGCATATTTTCTAGGTGAATAACACCAAGTAGAATAATTGGAATCCTATAGGCATGATTTCTAGTAGGCGATGAGAATTCAAAGAAACGTCAGTGACAACTAATTCCTATAGGCGGGTTTTCTAATAACCCATAGCAACAAAAATAATTGTAGCATTTTATACTCATGTTTGCACGTGTGTGTGCTTCCTCTAATGGAATGATTTCTATAGTGTACATAGTGTCACGACCCAAATCCTAACCCAGGTCGCGAGGGCGCCCGACACTGCCGTCAGGCAAGCCAACCTTTATTTACTAGTGGTTTCAGGTAGTTTACCAAAAACATTTTTCAACACTTGCTTAACTTAGTTTGAGACATCTAAGTAGAAACGGATAACTTAGGCAAATTTTATGCAAAACAAATAATCATGAAATCATAATTTACGATTACATCCCAAAATAAAGTCTACTAGCGTGTGTGTGCCAGGAACTAGTTTCACAAGTCTACAGGCATCTAATAGAATAATATCAAAAGAATGAAATTTTGTTCTACTGTCTATGTAAGTATAGACAGAAATAACAAAAGAAGAGCTCCAGAGTGGTCGACTTGACACTTACTAGGGTCCAAACAGAGTATTTAAGTGATAATTTAAAAGAGGACAACAAGTAAGCATGGATAGTGAGAAAATAAATAATGAACCATAATAAAATCCGAATATGAAATAAAGCATTCAATTTACAAGTTTTCAGTTCGATCCTCCAGGATAATTCACAGCTCAACAGTCATAACAAATCAGGCAAATAGCATGCGCATAGTGGAATAAGGACATCCATCCTGGGCACACATAATAATAATAATAATAAATGTGCACTGCCGAAGGTTCAAACGACGCGAACCATAGATGCATCTATCAATACCCGTCGTGGCGTACGGCCCGCTCCCATGAGAGTAGGGGAAAGAATCACTCCGCTCGCGGGATATAAATTGCGAAGCGGTTGCATGCAAACACAACATCTTTCTTTCAATTCTTTTCAAATAACAATTTCCTTAAAACGTCAAATTCTCGGTTTTCATAAAAATAAAGTTGCATACAATGAAGTTACAAAGCATATAACTCAATTTGATGGAATTCACAGGGCATGGTGTGGGCCTAACTACCCGGACATAACAATAATAGTCACTACGCACGGGCTCTCGTCACCTCGTACGTACCTAGTCCCCCACAATAATGACACATAATCATTTAATTCACTTATGGGGAAAATTTCCTCTTACAAGGTTAGAAAGGAGACTTACCTCGCGTCAAGTCTACTTCTCGGGTCAAGAATGCGCCCGAAACTCCAAATCCGTCTCCCAAGGACTCGAAACTAGTCAAATATTGCATAATTAAATCAATCTATACTCAAAAGTATGAAATTTCCCTCTTTAAATGATTGTTTCAACCTAAGTTGCAAAATCCCAAAATATACCCCCGGGCCCACATGCTCGGATTTCGAAAATATTTGAAGGAAAATATCACCCATGGCCTAAGGATCAATATTATATAGTTTTTGTTTGATTCCTCAACAAATTTCTTGGTCATATCCCATTTTTGTCAAAAATCTATGTTTTTACTCTAACCCATGGTTTCAACTAATAGTGGTGTTAATCTACCTAACAATTCAAGTAATAAGCTAAATTTATAGTAGAAATTACTTACCTCTCAGTAGCTAGGTCGAATACACTCTTTGCATGCCCTCAAAATCGCCCAAGAATGAAGAAAAAGTGTTAAAAAATGGCTAAGTCCGTGTTTAAAAGGAAGTGCACTGCTTTCAGGCTTTTCGCACCTGCGGCTCGAGGACCGCACCTGCGGTCTAGCATCTGCGAGGAAATTCTCGCACCTGCGGATGAGGGGAAGGTGGCCTGGTTTCGCAACTGCGGAGCAAAGTCATCACCTGCGGCTGCGCTTCTGCGAAAAAGGGGTCTGCACCTGCAAACATTTGCAACTCCCTCAGGAGTCGCCACCTGTGAGACTGGGACCGCAGGAGCGGTCTCGCACCTCCGACTGGACCTCTGCAGGTGCGATCGCACCAGACCTTGTGAACCAGCAGTCATTTTAGGCTGGTTTTTGCCTTGCTCGATGCCCGAGTGGCATCTGGGCCCACCCAAGACCCCGTCCAAATATACCAACAAGTCCTAAATCATAATACGGACTAACTCGAGCCTTCAGAACGCTCTAAACAACGCTAAATCTAAAGATCACACCTCAAAACCTATTGGATCAAACTTAAGAACTTCAAGTTTCTGAATCCGCTTTCAACATGCCGAACCATACCTATACTACTCGGAATGATACCAAATTTTGTGTGCAAGTCATATGACATAACGCAACTATTCCTGGTCTTGGAATTCCATTCGGACCTCGATAACACAAAAACACGTTCTAAACCTCAATTTGAACTTAAGGACATTCTTACTTCATTATTTGGCGCCGAAACGCTCCCGGGTAATCCAAAATCCGTTCCGAATACACGCCCAAGTCTGAAATCATCATACGAACCTACTAGAATCTTCGGATCTCGATTCTGGGGTCGTTTACTGAAAATGTTGACTGAAGTCAAACTTGTCCTTTAAGGCCAACCTTGAGGAACTAAGTGTTCCTATGCTACTCCAAACTCCTCCAAACCTCGAACCACCCGTCGCCGCAAGTCATAAATCAGTAAAGAAGCTACAGGGAGTCTCATTTAGGGGCACAGGGTCGTAGAACACAAAATGACCAGTTGGGTCGTTACATTCTCCACCTCTTAAACAAATGTTCATCATCGAACGGGTCTAGAATCATACCTGGAGTGCTGAATAATTATGGATATCTGCTCTGCATGTCCTCCTCAAACTCCCAAGTCGCCTCCTCGACTGGTTGGCCCCTCCACTGGACCTTTATGGCGGAAACCCTTTGGACCTCAACTGGTGATCCTGCCTGTTAATGATAGCAATTGGCTCCTCCTCGTAACCCAATCTCTCATCTAGCTGAATGGTACTGAAATCTACCACGTGAGAGAAGTCGGCGTGATACCTCCGGAGCATGGACGCATGAAAGACCGGATGAACCCCTGATGAACTAGGAGGTAAAGCAAGATCATAAGCAACCTCCCCAACTCGTCTCAACACCTCAAATGGTCCTATAAACCTCGGGTTCAGCTTTCCCTTCTTCCAAACCTCATAATACCCTTCATCGACGAGACCTTCAACAGAACCTTCTTACCCTCCATAAATGATACATCACGTGCCTTCTGATCCGTATAACTCTTCTGTCTGGATTGTGTTATGCGAAGTTTCTCCTGAAACAACTTCACCTTCTCCAAAGCATCCTTCACCAGATCGGTGCCATATAGTTTAGCCTCTCCAGGCTCGAACCACCCGATGGGAGATCGACATTGCCGACCATACAAGGCCCCAAATAGAGCCATCTCAATGCTGGGCTGATAACTATTAATATAAGAAAACTCGGCCAAAGGCAAGAACTGGTCCCGCTGCCCTCCAAAGTCAATCACACATGCTCTGAGCATGTCCTCCAATATATGAACTGTCTGCTCCGACTGCCCGTCGGTCTGAGGGTGGAATGTTGTCCTGAGCTCTACCCGGGTTCCTAACTCACTCTGTACGGCTCTCCAGAAGTGCAAGGTGAACTGAGGACCTCGATCTGATATAGTGGACACAGGCACACCGTGCAACCGAACTATCTCCCGAATATAGATCTGGGCCAAGAATATAGGACTGCCACCATCTACAGGCCCTGCCCTCTAGCTAAAAGGTAGTGAAGTCAACTCCATGAGACTCCAGTATCCTCATGTTATGCAGTCTGTCCCTGCACCTATTAATAAAGTCCTGTGCGTCCTCATGATGCTCACCTCCGTAAACAGGAGGGTGCAATCTGGTCCATCTGTCTAATAACTTCTCGGATTCCGGAAATTTTTGAAGGAAAATATCACCCATGGCCTAAGGATCAATATTATATAGTTTTTGTTTGATTCATCAACAATTTTCTTGGTCATTTCCCATTTTTGTCAAAAACCTAGGTTTGTACTCTAACCCATGGTTTCAACTAATTGTGGTGTTAATCTACCTAACAATTCAAGTAATAAGCTAAATTTATAGTAGAAATTACTTACCTCTCAGTAGCTAGGTCGAAGACGCTCCTTGCATGCCCTCAAAATCGCCCAAGAATGAAGAAAAAGAGTTCAAAAATGGCTAAGTCCCTATTTAAAAGGAAGTGCACTGCCTTCAGGCTTTTCGCACCTGCGGCTCGAGGATTGCACCTGCAGTCTCGCATCTACGAGGAAATTCTCGCACCTGCGGATGAGGGGAAGGTGGTCTGGTTTCGCACCTGCGGAGCAAAGTCCGCACCTGCGACTCTTCTTCTTCTTCTTCTTCAGAAAAGGGGTCTGCACCTGCGGAAATTGGCAGGGAGTCGCACCTGCGAGATTGAGACCTCAGGAGCAGTCTCGCGCCTGCGACTGGACCTCCGCAGGTGCGGTCGCACCAGACCTGGTGCACCAGCAGTCATTTTAGGCTGGTTTTCGCCTCGCTCGATGCCGAATGGCATCTGGACCCACCCGAGACCCCGTCAAAATATACCAACAAGTCGTAAATCATAATACGGACTCGCTCGAGCCTTCGGAACGCCCGAAATAGCGCTAAATCTAAAGATCACACCTCAATACCTATTGGATCAAACTTAAGAACTTCAAGTTTCTGAATTCGCTTTCAACATGCCGAACCATACCTATACTAATCGGAATGACACTAAATTTTGCGTGCAAGTCATAAATGACTTAAGGGAACTATTCCCGGTATCGGAATTCCGTTCGGACCTCGATAACACAAAAACACGTTCTAAACCTCAATTTGAACTTAAGGACATTCTTACTTCAGTATTTGGCGCCGAAACGCTCCCGGGTCATCCAAAACCCGTTTCGAACATACGTCCAAGTCCGAAATCATCATACGAACCTACTGGAATCTTCCGATCTCGATTCCGGGGTCGTTTACTGAAAATGTTGACTGAAGTCAAACTTGGTCTTTAAGGCCAACCTTAAGGAACTAAGTGTTCCTATACTACTCCAAACTCCTCCAAACCTTGAACCACCCGTCCCCGCAAGTCATAAATCAGTAAAGCAGCTATGAGGAGTCTCATTTAGGGGCACGGGGTCCTAGAACACAAAACGACCAGTCGGGTCGTTACACATAGTAGTTGAGCAACACATATAGAAATAAATTTACCAAGTCCTATAGTCATATTATATACCCATTTTTGCATGAAAATATTAAATTCTACTCAATTCCCCTTTTTACTGACACCCCAATCGTTTATACAAAAGTTATTACAAGCTCAATAATGGGTAAAATACAAATGTTACACAACATTGACAATAGGCCCACAGTAGGCTCAGAATGAACTACCCCGCATTTTCTAGGCCTTCAATAACTCTCACACAACATACACATACCTCTAATAAGGAGCCATATTCAACACCCGACCCCAGAATCCATAGAGGAGCCCAAAGTCAATTTATTTGACCATAGTCCCAAGTATCAACCAATACAGCAGATAACATGATAGAGTGGGATGAATAGGAGTAGTTTGAGATTTAGGGAATGACTAAGGACTAAGCCCTAGTGTGTCAAAATTCACAACAGTCTCAATTGGACCCCGAGAAGTGCTCACACTAGGGAGGTCAACGATAGAACCTAGGTAGCCTTGGCTTTCAGCCGGCTAAGAATGAGAACTCAAGAGAGCCCAGGGGGAAAGTGAAGGATAGTAAACCAAGGTTGAGAGACAAAGCTGAGGGGATACAAACATAGTCACATAGAACAGATTATAAAACAGGCCCTAGGGCTTTAGAACAAATTTAACAAAGGTTCATGAAAAAACAAGTTTGATACTTAGTGCATAAGTAGTCATACATTAGCAGAATATGTTTCAGGATTGGTGAAAATAGCATGCACAGATTCATAATAAAGGAAAAGGTCTAAATTATGCTAAGTGTAGGTCCTAACGTTGCAAGAGAGAGTCACATTAATTGGAAGCAGAACAACATTTAGACATGATAAAATCAGATTATAACTACTGGTGAATCAGGGGGTCTACACATGCTAAAGGGCATACTGATAGAGAGCAGGGTTAAAACATGTTAAATAGGCAAGCTATCATCACAGGAATTCAGAATAGGATAGGAAAATGGACTTGTGCCATGTAGTGAGTGTACACATTCAAGTTTTGAACACGATTGACTAGCTAAAAAAAGAGAGCACAAAACAAGATTGATAGCCCAAGGAAAAATTTAAACACCAAATGATGCTAACAAGTATAAAGGTCCCAAACAGTAGTAATTCTTAACATACTGACTAGTCAGACTTGAAGAATATCTAATTTAATACAACCAGGTTTAGGCATGCTTGAGGCTAAAAGTTAAAGAGACCTAAAAAATTGAAGAAAGCAAACAGAATTGCACACAAAAACATCCCAGAAAACGCATTAAACTGACTAACTTCAGGAGTGAAAACATAGGCAAATCACAGATACATAAGAATGAATTTACAAAGTCCATTAACTTACCAATTAAACGAAGAACAGTAAAGAATAAATTTTCACAGAAAACCCAGAATCCCAACGCGTCAAAGTTCCCAAGAGCTTCGACGAACTCAGGGAAATGCTCGCACAAAGAACAGGTTGAGTAACAAGATGTAAATAGCCTTGGCTTTCAGACGGCCAATACAGAATACAGAACAAGAGAGTAGCAAAACCCAATTTTAGTGAAGAAAAAATCGATTCCAAAAGTCGTCGCAAGAAGGGAAAATGGGGGGGGGGGGTGTTATATAGCAGTCAAAAATTGAACAACCATATAAAGAAACAAAGTAAATTAAAGAACAAATAAGGAAAAAAAACATGCGAATCAATTCAAAATCGATTTAAGAGAGAAATCTGGTAAACCCTAGTTTTTTAGGGAAAGTGTAAATCACATAAATCCAAACGAAATAGGACTCACATAATAAAATGTTGAACATATGTAGGCAAATCAGTGCTCAAAATCAAAGATTCGAACCCCTTTTTGTTCGATTTCAGAGATTATTGCTTTCAATGTTTAGGAAAGCACTTAGGTAACACCACAAACAGAAAACCGGTACCAGAAAGATTCGAATATGGTAAGAAAATAGTAGTTGAATCCCATTAGGAGAGGTATTAAGGAAAGGCGGCGATTAAGGTTCTTCAGAGAAAGGGGGAGAGTCTCAGGGTCACGGGTTAGAGGGAATGAGGATTAGGGTTTGGGGTTGGGTAATTAAAAGGGGTAGGTTAATTGTGGGTCGTTGATCTTAGAGATCAGCGGCCAGGATTTTAAAAAGGCCTGGGGGGGGGGGGTTAATTAAACGGGTACTGACCGGGTCGTTTGGTTTTGGGTTGGGGGTTCTGGGCTAAGGTATTGAGCCTTTTAGTCCGAAAATTGGTTTAAAAATTGGGCCAGCTCTTAAGTACACTCAATTTATTAAAGATTAAAAAATGTCTAGTAATAAATAAAAAAATAGTTTTTATGCGCTAAAATGATTTAAAATAATTATTTAGCATTGTAAGAATATAAAAATACTATTTTGACACAAATAGTATAAATAAGGAGCCTTTGTATATGAATATAGGCTATTATTGCAAAATTAAATACAACAACAACAAACCCAGTATGTTCCGAGCAGGTGGGGTCTGGGGAAGGTAGTCTGTACGCAGACCTTACCCCTACCTAATGCAGGTAGAGAGGTTGTTTCCAATAGACCCTCGACTCAGGAAGGGTAAGAAGAAGAAGAGGAAAGCAAGAAAGGAAGAAAGAAGGAATAGAAAAGAAAAATGGAGAGAGAAAAGGATAAGTAGTACCAAATAATAGCAACAGGGAATACAATACCTGAGGCGAACAAAACCACCTAAGGCAATAAAAATCTAAGAATAAGAAGGGACATGCATGCTACTAAGACTATCGGTGAGCAACTAAAACAAATACCCACTAGACTTCTACCTTAATCCTTGACCTCTACACCCTCCTATAAAGGGTCATGTCCTCAGTGAGCTGAAGCATCACCATGTCCTATCTAATCACCTCTCCTCAGTAATTCTTAGGCCTACCTCGTCCTCTCCGCAAACTCGCCATGGCCAACCTCTCACACCTCCTAACGGGAGCATCAATGCTTTTCTCTTAACATGTTCGAACCATCTCAGCCTCGACTACCGCATCTTGTCATCCACGGAGGATACTCCCACTCTATCCCAGGTAGCTTCATTCTTAATCTTATCTCTCCTAGTACACCCACACATCCATCTCAACATCCTCATCTCTGCTACTTTCATATTCTGCACGTGGGAGTTCTTGACTGGCCAAAACTCAGCCCCATACAGCATAATCGATCAAATCACCACTCAATAAAACTTACCCTTAAATCTTGACGCACATTCTTATCAAATGAAACACCGAAAGTGAGCCTTCATTTCATCCATTTCGCTCCGATGCGATGTGCGACATATTCATCAATCTCCCCATTACCTTGGATAATAGACCCAAGATACTTAAAACTCGTTCTTTTGGGATAACTTGAGCATCAAGCTTTACCTCGACGTCTGCTTCATGGGTCCCGTCACTGAATTTTCACTCCAGGTATTCTGCTTTGGTTCCACTCAATTTGAAACCTTTAGACTCCAAGGTTTGTACCCAAACCACCAACCTCGTGTTAACTCCGCTTCGCGTCTCGTCAATCAACACTATATTATTGGCAAATAGCATGCACCAAGTCACCTCCCCTTATATGTGTCGCAACAGTACATCCATTGCCAAGGCAAATAAAAACGGGCTAAGAGCCGATCCATGGTGCAATCCCATCACTACAGGTAAATTCTCCGAGTCACCACCCATAGTCGTTAGCCGAGTCTTTGCATCATCATAAATATCCTTAATCAACCCTATACTACCGGAACACCGCTAGCCTCCAAACACCTCCACAAGACCTCACTCGGGTCTTTATCGTACGCTTTCTCAAGGTCAATAAACACCATATGCAAGTCCTTCTTCCTCTCCCTATACTGCTCTACTAATCTCCTTACCAGATGAATCACTTCCGTAGTCAAACGCTCCGGCATGAATCCAAACTGATTCTCAGAAATAGATATGCACCTCCTCACCCTGGCCTCCATCACCCTCTCCCAAACCTTCATAGTGTGACTCAAAAGCTTGATACCCCTATAATTGTTGCAATTTTAGATATCATCCTTGTTCTTGTAAAGCGGAACCTTCGTACTCCACCTCCATTCTTCGGGCATCTTCTTCGTCTTAAAAATAACATTAAACAGCCCAGTGTGCCACTACAAGCCTGCTCGCCCGGCGCTCTTCTAGAATTCTACCGGGATTTCGTCTGGCCTCGTCGCTCTGCCCTGCACATCTTATGCATCGCCCCTTCCACCTCCTCTACCGTAATCTGCCTACAGTACCAAAAATCCCGCCGACTCTCAGAGTGCTCCAACTCACCCAACACAATGCGTCTATCCCCCTTCTCGTTCAACAGTTTACAGAAGTATGTCTGCCATCGTATCCTAATAAGTGCCTCGTCCATCAATACTTTGCCATCACGTAAACATAATTATATGAAATGAAGTGAAAAATATTATGAAACGTGTATAAGGATGAAAAATAGTAATTTGGATGATTAAGTCATCACAAATAATTTAAAGGGATAATTACTGATTTTTATGTAATTTAATGCAAGAAAATTAATTTAAAAAGCTCTAAATTTATGGAAAATTGTAAAAAGTGCTCGTGTAAATTAAATAATAATGCAAAAATGATATTTTGAAAGTATATATATTATTTGAAAGATATATCAGGGCAAAATTGGGTATCAGCAGGGCTAAGGATAATACTGATTGCCTGGTACTAACCTTCGTAACACACATTATTTTACACTTGTTCTTGTGAGTATCTTTGATTCCAGGATCAACATGTCAAACTTTCCGAAAGCACCCGTACACGTGGACAATGACTTCAGTCATCATGATGAAAATGACAACATAGCACCAGAAATCAACGTACCTCCAGTTGGCCTCGATGGATTTTCGGCTATAGATCCAATCGACGTCAGCTCCCATATAGCCATTAATGCAAATTTGGCTGTCAATCCCGAGAGTAGCATCCGCGGGAATGTTTGATCGGCCGCTCAAAGCACACATGGCAGCGAAGAAGGAGGAATCATCCTCCGGGTGGTCTCCGAGATGTTGCAGGCTCAACAAGCCGCGATAGCACAACTCCAAAACTAGTACCATGCACCAAGCAGGATCGAGCCTGCGCTGTCCCAGGAAGTTGTTCACGGGACCGAATCGATGTCAAGGAAATCAAAATAAAATGAATTAGGGACCGATCCCGCGATCATGAAGATGCTCGAGGAACTAACGAAGCGAGCTGAATCGGGGTAAAAGAAGATTGAAGAAAATGACAAGAAGGTGGAAACCTATAATTCCAGGGTTGATCAAATCCTGGGGGCACCACGAATATTGAAGGGTTTGGATTCCAAAAGGTTCGAACAAAAGTCCTTCCCTCGAGCGCGGCTTCCAAACCGATCTCCACGAAGTTTCTCATGCCCGAGATTCCTAAATATAATGGAATGACCGACTCCAACGAGCATTTCACCCCTTACACATGTGCAATTAAAGGGAATGATCTGGAGGACGACGAGATCGAATCCGTGTTACTAAAGAAATTCGGGGAGACCCTGTCAAAGGGAGAGATGATATGGTACCATAATTTACCACCTAACTCTATTGATTCTTTTGTTATGCTTGCAGATTCTTTTGTAAAAGCACACACCGGAGCATAAAGGTGGAGACTAGGAAATCGGACCTCTTCAAGGTAAAGCAGAAAGATAACGAGATGCTCATAGAGTTTGTGTCTCGGTTCCAAATGGAACGAATGGATCTACCACTGGTCGCTGACGATTGGGCCGTTCAATCTTTCACTCAAGGACTAAATGTACGAAGCTCAGTGGCTTCACAGCAGTTGAAGCAGAACTTGATTAAATACCCGGTTGTTACCTAGACCGATGTACATAATCGGTATCAATCAAAGCTTAGAGTCGATGATGACAGAATCAAAAGGGACATTGATCGAGAACCAAGGTTGAACATGGATCAATACCAGCCGTATAATGGAGATCGTAGGGGCAGAGAACCTGGGCGCAACCTGTACGAGGTGAAATGAGAATTGATCAAGGTCAGAGCTCTCGATGGTTCATGAGAAAGAATGGTTTTGGATGGGCATTCCGGACCTAAAGAAGCACCACGATTCTCAGAATATAACTTCAATGTTGACGAATCCGCCATCGTATCGGCTATCGGACGCATCAAGGATACTAAATGGCCTCGACCTTTGCAGATTGATCCAGCCCAGAGAAATCCCAACCAAATGTGCAAGTATCATAAGTACCCATGGAAACAGAATGGAAAATTGCAGACAGTTGAGAGAGGAAGTAGCCCGATTATTCAACGAGGGGCACCTTCGGGAATTTCTAAGTGATCGAGCCAAAAATCATTTCAAAAACAGAGATTCCAACAGACAAATTGAGTAAGAAAAAACGCAACATATCATTCACATGATTGTCGGAGGGGTCGATGTTCCCCAAGGGCTAGTGTTAAAACGCACCAAGGTGTCGATCACAAGGGAGAAGCGAACTTGGGATTACATACTAGAAAGAACTTTGTCCTTCAACGACGAGGACGCATAAGGGATCATGCAACCTCATAATGACGCACTGGTAATATATGTACTCATGAATAAGACACAAGTTAAACGTTTTTTAATTGATCCAGCTAGTTCGGCCAATATCATTCGATCGAGGGTCATAGAACAACTCGCCCTACGGGACCAGTTGTTCCAGTAGCCCGAGTGTTGAACGAATTCAACATGGCATGTGAAACTAATAAAAGCGAGATAACTTTTCCAGTGAACGTGGCCGGGACCATCCAGGAGACGAAGTTCCATGTGATCGAGGGCGACATGAGGTATAACGCCCTGTTCGGGAGACCATGGATCCACAATATGAGGGAAGTGCCCTCGACCCTTCACCAGGGTTTAAAATTCCAGACACCAGAAGGAATCAAAACAGTCTACGGGGAGAAACCCACCGCAAAGGAAATGTTTGTCGTTGACGAAGTGATTCCGGTATCGGCACTCTCATCGACGAAGGGGTCGAATTCGAATGGAAAACAGGAGGCCAAATAGCAGTCATAGATGTCGGCCTCAAACATACTAGAGAAGTAGGGGACTGACGAAGATGATGATTATAGGGTCCCTCGATATTTCATAGCCCCCAATGACTCATACGCTACCAAATCAATGGTCGAAGAGCTGGAGCAAGTCATACTAGTCGAACATCCGCCCAAAGAAAGGTATACCTGGGAACGGGGTTAACTCCCGAGCTCCGAAAAAACCTTATTAAATTTATTATAGCTAACATGGATTGTTTTTCTTGGTCCCATCTCGACATGACAGGGATCCCACCGGAAATCACCACACATAAACTAAGTTTGGACCCGAAGTTCCATCTGGTGAAGCAAAAATAAGACCACAGTCCGAGATCAAGCATGCTTTCATCAAAGATGTGGTAACCAAGCTTCTTAAAATTGGGTCCATCTGGGAAGTAGAATACCCCTAATGGTTAGCAAACGTAGTAGTCCCTAAGAAAGGAAACAAGATCATAATTTGTGTACATTACAAAGATCTAAATAAAGCATGCCCCAAGGATTCTTTTCCTTTACCTAATATCGATCGCATGATCGATGCCACAGCCGGCCACAAGATCCTCAATTTTCTCGATGCCTATTCAGAGTACAACCAAATACAAATGAACCCGGATGATCAGGAAAAGACCTCGTTCATCACTAAATATGGTATCTACTGCTATAACAAATGCCATTTTGATTAAAAAATGTTGGTGCCACTTATCAATGCCTAGCAAACCGAATGTTCGAAGAACAAATAGGGAAATCTATGGAAGTTTACATTTATGACATGTTAGTTAACTCCCTGCGAGAAGAGGACCATTTGAAGAATTTGTAGAAAACCTTCAGTATATTAAGGAAATACAACATTAAATTAAACTCGAAAAAATGTGTGTTCGGGGTTGGGTTAGGAAAATTTCTTGGATTCATGGTATCCAACCGAGGAATCAAGATCAACCCCGACAAGATCAAAGCTATCGAGGACATCACAGTATTAGACAACATAAAGGTCGTGTTGAGGTTAACCGGGACATAGCCTCCCTAGGGAAATTCATCTCGAGGTCCTCCGATAAGAGCCACCGATTTTTCTCGTTGGTGAAGAAGAATAATAACTTCACGTGGTCTCCGGAATGCCAGCAGGCCTTGGAAGAGCTTAAACGATACTTATCGAGTCCACAATTGCTTCACACACCGAGGGCTGACAAACAATTGTACTTATATTTGGTAGTATCAGAGATAGTGGTAAGTGGAGTCTTATTCCGGGAAGAACAAGGTATACAATTTCCTATTTATTATGTTAGCCGGACCTTAGGTGAGGCCGAAACTAGGTATCCCCACCTAAAACAGTTGGCGCTCGCTTTGATAAGCGCATATAGGAAACTAAAATTATACTTTCATTGTCACCCCATATGTGTTGTAACAACTTATCCACTTTGAAATATTTTGCATAAACCCGAGCTTTCGCGACGACTAGCCAAATGGGTCGTACAAATCAGCGGGTATGATATTGAATAACGGCCCCGAACAACCATTAAGTCTCAAATCTTGGCAGACTTCGTGGCTAACTTCACGCCGGCCCTAGTACCCGATGAACATGAACCAGAAATTTCTAAATATCCCAATAGTCTTAATATGATACAATAACTCAAAATCGGTAGTACAAGTCATAAGTCTATATACATTATTGTGCCGCATTAGAAGGAAACAATGAAAATAAATACAATAGAATGTTACTTCGGAGCCTGCGAACGCCCGGCAGGTGTACTTTAAAGTCTCCAGCCACATCAAGCATAAGTCTCAAAATCGACTCTATCCGAAGTACTATGTTCTGCACAAAAAAATGTGCAGAAGCATAGCATGAGTACACCACGGCGGTATCCAGAAAATGTCAAGACTAACATCGATAGAGTTGTGACGAGGCCAGGTTAAAACACACACTGAACATCTAAACCTGTGGAGGATATGAAATTAAGCTAACAAGGAAGGAATATCAAAGAAATACCAATAGCGGACATAAATCAGATTACACACAGTAGTAACGATAAGGGAAACACGAATGGCAACAAGAAATAACCAAGTAATTAAACAACAACATAGTTGGGGTAGGAATGAAGTATAAATGTGCTTAAGTAGGGAGAACGATGTCAACTCAACTCAACCAATCAAATCATTTCTAATACACAATTTTAACAATCCCACTTCTCGTAATCTCATATCATAAATCACAACTTCCAAACCTTTAACACACATGGCATCTTGTTCCCACATCTTTCTATCTCACTTTGCACGGCAAAATCCACGTGCTAATCGGTATATAATATCCGTGTCAAATGCGAATTAATACGTTCAAGAGATTTTATTTATATATCATAAAGTAAAATTACAGTTTCTAGACCAAGTTGGACATCAATGAGAAAGATGAGTTTATTTTAGAAATCATTAAGAATATAATATTATCCAATGAAATACAACATCAAATAAGCTATTGAATTTAATATAGATTTATTAATTAAAACATAATAACAATCCTTTTTAAGTAAATAAAAACCTCAAACGGGTTAATGAAATTAAGTTAAGAAATCAATTGAAATAAAATATGACAACTATTAGAAATGGTAATACTGAAGTATACAACGAGTTTTAACTTAACTTAAAAGTCACACAAGGCAGCATGATATTAATTTCTTTATTTAAAATCACTATATTACTAACACTCAGCAGGACAGAGGGTAATGACTCAACGTACAAAATTCACCTTGAAAATTAATTTACCAGAATAATAGTATTAGAAAAAGAACTCAGGAAATGACAGCAAGGAGAGAAGTCAATGACAATAACTCGATCCTCGAAAAAACAGTGAAGAATCGAAAATATAAATTCTCAGAGTCTCGTACGAAAGAACCGAAGTCAATGCAACAAATAGGGAATACAAATACAAAATATGTTGTGGCGCGCAACCCGATCCCACCATATAATATCAATATCAAAATTCACCCTTATTCTACCATATAATATCAATATCAATTCACCCTTATTTCACATGTTGCAGTGTGCAACCCGATCCACCGTACAATATCAATATTATTACAATAAACAAAATATGTTGCGGCACGCAACCCGATCCCATCATATTATATCAATATTATAATTCACCCTTATTTCACAGTAACAGTCCATTCTTATTTTTCCTGTTGCAGCATGCAACCCGATCCCATTGTACAATAACAATATCACAAATAAATATCCTCCCTTATTTCACCTGTTGCGGCGTGCAACCCGACCCCCCTTACAATAATTTTAAATCAACAACAATAATTCAATAACTCCATTTACAAGAATTTTTACAATGAAGGGTATCAGTACACAACAACAAAGGAACCACGTAAAACCCGAAGGAATACAACAAACTTTACAAAATGACAGGGAAGATAAGGTACGTGATAACTAAGTATGCAATTACAACAATTAGGAAAGGTAGCAGATAAGCACGAAGACATAGAAGAAACTCAACAATTAAGAGGTAACAAGACAATAAGGGAGGCAATAACTTCAAATAAGGCATATAAGGCCAAATAACGAGTAAGAAGTACATTAGGTGCTAGCAGCGTCAAATAAAGCATGTAAGAGTAGACTAGCAACGAGATACCACATGTTATGACAATTCAATTAAAGGCATGGGAAGACATTAGACAATCTAAACCGGTCAAATACCATATATAAACCGTGTACCCACTCGTCACCTTGCGTACACGACTTTCACATAACAAGATAGCGCAATTTACTCAATTCCTAAGGAGTAGTTTCCCCTATACAAAGTTAGGCAAGACATTTACCTCAATTCAGGAAAATCAATACTTAAATTAGCTTTTTCTTTACAAATTCACCTCTGCTCGGCTCATTCTAGCCAAAGACGACTTAAATACATTAAATAATGCAAGAGAAAATAATTTCAATTAACAGAGATATGATCCTTATACAATTTACAAAAAGTCAACAAAAGTAAACCCCCCCCCCCCC
>ML369504.1:38485-68223 GCA_005239525.1 Nicotiana knightiana
TAAACCCCCCCCCCCCCGGCTCGTACCTCGGAATCCTATAAAATTTATAAAACTCGAACCCTTATTCTGATACGAGCTCAACCATACCAAAATTATTAATTTTCGACATCAATTTGTCCTTCAAATCATCATTTTACATTTTGAAAGATTTTTCAATTTTTCCCCCAATTAATCTTTAGATTCTCATGAATTTGATGTTAAATCTGAGGTACAATCACAAAATATCATCAAACATTGATTAGAGGTACTTACCCAATGATTGTAGATGAAATTCCTCTCTCAAAATCGCCCATTCTCCTACCTAGTGTTCAAAATATTACAAATAGAGCTAAAACTCGGAATGCTCAGCTATTAACAGGCTGTAGATGGGGCTCACAAATATGGACAATGCATCACAAAAGCGACCCCTGACAGACCAAGCCTTCATCGCAAATGCGATTCAGAGTTCGCAAATTCTAATTCTTCAGGCTTCGCAAAAGCGATAATTTCTTCACAAATGCGATCCCCTCCCCAGCAGCCCAGGTTCGCAAATGCGAGGCTGCTTCGCAAATGTAATCACATTTGCGACCAAAACATCACAAATGCGAAGAAACCAGAAGCAGCACATAAAAGTTTAAAAAAAATACTTTGAAGCTAATCCGAAACTCACCGAGCTCAGAGGCTTCAAACCAAACATCCACACAAGTCTAAGAACATAACATGAACTCGCTCGAGTGATCAAAACATCAAAATAACCCCTAGAATCACGAATCGGGCGCCAAAACACATGAAAGTCACAATGAACTTCAAGAACTTCTAAAATCGCAACTGAGTGTCCGAACCATATCAAATCAACTCCAAATGACACCAAATTTTGTAGGCAAGTTCCGAATGACGAAACGGACCTATTCCAAGTTCCGAAACCAAAATCCGGACCCGATAGCCTTAAAGTCATACTATGGTCAAACCTAGAAAAATTCTGAACTTTTAAATTGCCAACTTCCACTAAATTATACTGAAACCTTTTTGAAACATCCAAATGAAATTTTGTGCATACGCCCAAGTCCAAAATCACCATCCAGACCTACCGGAACCGTCAGAACTCCGATTTGAGGTCAAATACTAAAAAGTCAAACATTGGTTCATTCTTTCAACTTCGAGCTTCTCAATGAGTCACTCCTAAAAATCCTTTCCGAACCGATGATGCACGCAAGTCATAATACACTGTATGAAGTTACTCGTGACCTCAAACTGTCGAGCCGGACACAATTGCTCAAAACGACCGGTCAGGTCGTTACAAATAACAATTTCGCCAACCCAATTTCGAATTCAAATTGGTTGCCAATGGAGTTTTTAATGGATTTTAATTAGATTTATTATTTTAGATGCTGTACAAGCTGCATCACCCTCCAAGCATTTAAAAAATAAAAAAATCAGTAGTTCTTTCATTGTATCCTTCACATTGCTCTGACGTTGTCTCTTGTATTGCCAATTCCGCCTACTACCTCAACATGTTGCCTTGCTTCATTTTAATCCAAAACTTCTTAATTCAATACTGAATCTAGTGTTTCCTCACTTCCTTATTCGTATGGGTGTAGGAGTGATTTGCACTTGAGCTTTAATTTCAGGATCTCGATCAACAAATGGGGTAAAGGGAGACTAATTTATCACTAATTTGTAAATATTTGATAAATTGTATATGAGAATGTAATTAAGTGATAACCTCTCTACATAGATAGGCAAAAATTCTTAGATAGATATGCAGGCTCACTTGAGATCCAAATATACAGCCCAATTTGCCCCAACCTTTTGGCAAGCAGGAACTGTTTGCTCCAGTCCTATTATATCAGATGGTTTAAAAAAGCCACAAGAGCAAGTTCAAAGCACTATTTCCAGTTTCATCCAATGGATTACTGAAAATTATAGCAAAATATTTCAAAGCAGAGAAAATTGCAGTAACTGAATAGGCATGCATTTGTGACAAAAAAAAGATCAGAAGATAGTAAGTTAAGCATTTACAAAACATATACATCCATCCCATCTACAGATCGATAAGAAATATGAATGACTCACAAGTGCATCAAGGTGCGAAGGTCATCTAAGCTAATGTCCCTTTGATCTTTCGAGCCCTTCTTCCCGAAAGCCTTCCTTGCCAGCAGTTTCTTCTTTTCTTGCAGTTCCAGTATCCTCTCTTCAATGGTGCTTCTTGCAATCATCCTCACAATCTTCACATCTTCCTTTTGACCAATTCTATGGACTCTGTCCATAGCTTGCTCCTCAACTGCTGGATTCCACCAAGGTTCCAGTAGATAGACTCTAGAAGCAGCTGTAAGATTTATTCCAGCACCTGAAGCTTTTAGACTTGCAAGCAAGATGGTAGGCCCCTCCGGAGCTGGGATTTCAAACTCCTTAATCACTTGGCCTCTCTTTTTCGCATTCATTGACCCGTCTAAGCGCAATATCTTAAACCCAGCTGCTTTGAGCGGCTCCTCAAGTAGGAGCAACATCTTCCTGAACTGAGAGAAGACGATTGATTTTCTGTTAGAGCGTTCATCTCTTGATGCACAGAGAAGTTTTAGGAGTGCTTTCACTTTGGATGATGCAGTGGAAGAACTTCCACTATTTGCTGCATTAGATGCTTCAGGTGGGCAGAAAAATAGGTCAGACTCTGACAGCGGATGACGGCAAAGTGGGCAGCAAGGCTTGGCACGTTTTATGGTCTTCAAAATGCAAGACTTGCAAAATATATGCCCGCAACAAGTAATGACACTATCAGTAGGTGGAAAAATGCAGATTGGACAATCAATTCCCTCATCATCTTGCAATGCTGAGAGCATTTTGTCCAACAACTGTGGGTTGCTGTGCACATCTGTTTCAATTCAATTCTTAAATACATTACTCTCTGTCTAGCTGAACAAAATGAGAAAAGCAGGGTAACACAAAAGCCCTTTTACTTGGCTGATTAAACATCTTCTTTCGAAAATGATTAAATTCCCACTTATCAAACCTAAAGAAAAGGCAACAAAAAATACAAACATGCAATATATTTTGTCAACCACTGCAAAAGAAACAGAACCAATCATATAGTAGGAGCTTTGTTCTTTATAAAACATGCAACTGCAAACCTCAAGGAAGCATTGCCAACAACTTGAACCGTAACAACATATGACAATAATCAGCTTCTAACTCAATAATGACAAAAGAACTGTCTATATTAACCCTCGAAACAAAGGTATACACTACTCAGAAACAGGAAGTTGACATGTTATAGCACGTGCTTCTCACTTATTTAAGGAAAGACTGCAATGGCACAGGTAATTTCCAGCTAATCAGATTATTCACATTTTTGTGGGGAGATTGTCGGTCGGCACAAACCAAACTTATCACTTATGATAATATTCAATGGAGAAGAAACTAAAGTAATTCAAAATGAAATCCACTATACAAAGTAGCTTAGGTTTGAAAGTAATTCAACAGGTAACAACCACATCTGGATATCTTATCTATTCAAAGTAAGAACAAATAAATTAGAGACTGATACTACACCTCGATGGTTAGCTGATGGCAGTAAAGATGATTTTCGCCTGTCTATTTACTTTGTACTCAAAATAAGAACAAATAAATGTGAGAAATATCAAGTCTAACCTCCAATTTTATTTGATGGCAGTAACGATCTCAGATCTGAAGGACACAAGGCTAAATCAATACAGATTTGTCGAAGTCGTACAATTACGCTCAGCACAGTCCAATAATTTTTCATTGAGCTATCAGAAGACATGTATTGCTTGACAATCCTCTTAGCTTCTGATTCCATCTGATCATAAATTTCCCTTTCTTCTCCAGAAAGTTCCACAAAGAAAGTCTCAATAGATTTTGATGGCAAACCAATTAGAGCCTTTTCTTTGGTCCTTCTCAAAGACATGGTTGACATTAAGACCTGAAATGAGAATGACGATCAGAATCTTAAAGCAAACTAGTAGGACACATAAAGAGTGTACAACTAATTAACCACAAAAAGGGTAAGAGAATGGATAACAGCCAGTTGCCTTGATTTAGCAACTAATCTTTCACACTAACGAAGTTGAAATAATAAACAAGTAAATTGTTTCTTCTTTTCACAAACCACATTCTTTCTCAGAGATATGTATAAATCAGAGTGATAATAAGTTCAGAGGAATTTCCAGGTGTGATCAGCTAAATCTCAGATTCCAGAGTTGTGCTTCAACAATGCAAATGATGAAATAGTGTTTTAAAGCTTGCATTTGTATTTGTCAGAGAAGTCTTTCTCTAATAAAACTTTATAAACTATAGCGAAAATATTGTGTGCACTAAACGCCTCAAGAATACAATGTATGCCAAAGAAGCCAAACACAACACACTTGCATTGCTTTAAAGTATTGTTGATCAGTGAAGACTCATGCATCAGAAATTCAACAGAAGTGTACCTTAAAAATAACTAACCTTTTACCGATATAAATATAAACCAGCGGCACTAACCAAACTTGCTTGAAGCTAGAGTAAGCCATATCCAAAATTTAAACAGTTAGACATACACTCTCAAAAGGAACTAGAACATTGAAACTAACTGGCAACAGAGCCTAGGTACACTATAAAACATTACCACAGAAATGGCGCTCTAACCATCAACAGGGAACACATCAGATACTAAGAAAAGGTTGTCAGAACCAGCTTTAGCACTGACTTTTACTCCCTGAAACTGGATCAGCCCTTACCTTCCCCTTATTCTTGGTCGCACAAACTATTTGCGTCTCCCACCTCATAACACTATAATGGCAGATTTTGCCAAAGCCTGAAACCCAGCTTCCCACCCCTCCTTCCGGAAAAAGCCCTTCTACCCCTCCCTACACAACCAACTGCTCAACCATTTGCCCAATGCTCGCAAACTTCCTCTCCTGTTTTAGGAGTAGAGAGGAAAGGAGGACAATTTAATACAGTATGGTACAAAATGGACCTAGAGCATCTAAACATTATGCTCTTCTCCTCACATTTCAAAGTTCATCTACAAAAACTTGTGGAAATAGCTCATGATGGGAAGGGATGAAAAGCATGATAAATGTGGTAAGGCACAATTACAGAGACAATAGCACGAAAAGAGAAAATACTGAGGCTTCTAATCCAACACACACTTATTTAAAAAATAAAAAAATAAATTAAAAAAAGAGCAAATAAGAAGAGCTTACCTGCAGTCTTGACACCCCCTTCTCATCTCCCTGGGCAAGTGGACGTTGTATCAAACTGTTCCAATAGGCTTTAATAGATAGAGGCTCAAATCTCAAAAATGCCATCAAAGAATACAAATCGAATGAGTTATTTTGTATTGGTGTTCCTGTTACCACCCACTTTCGTGTAGCTTTCAAGTTGTTAACTGCTCGACTTTGTTGAGCATTCACATTCTTAATGACATGTGCCTCGTCCAGGATAACTCGCCACCATTCTATCTTTTTGATGGGAGAATCTATCCATGTGTCTTCACTAGCCAGAATACTATAAGTAGTTAAAACTATGTCATACTTTGCCAGCTCATTGGCATCTCCTGTCCGCTCTCCATAATAAATATATGACTTCAGTGAACCTGGTTTAGTGTGCTCCTCAATCTGTGAGATCCACGCTGACAGTACAGCTGGTGGACAAACAACCAATGTCGTCCCTGAACTTGAATTGCCAGATCGTCTCTCAGGACTGCAAGCTGATTTTTCCTTCACTTGTTGTGTGTTTACTCGTTCGGTCTTTTGCTTCTTTCGTGAATTGTCAGTCTTTCTACTAACTCTTCCCCTCTTATTCCTCTTACTAATAGAAGCAGTATTTTTGTCTTCCTCTTCATCTAATCCATCATCTCTCTCGGCATTTTGATGACCACTTCTGATTGAAGATGAAATAAAACCACCACGTTTATCCAAAGCAATTAAAGAAAGGAGAGCAAGTGTCTTCCCCAACCCCATGTCATCTGCAAATATTCCACCTCTTATAGGTTCAGGTCTTTTATCGGTAGAGTAGTTTGTCAAAACATTCACATAACTACCCTCTTTCTCTTCCCAAAAAGGAGGCAATTCTTCAGAGTTCTCCCTCTGAACCAACCACTGCAATCCTTCCTTCTGGTGCAGAAGAAGCTCCGACTTTATTATATTTTTAGGGGGCTCTAACGCTTTCAGTTCTTCCTTTTTACTGATTTTTTCATCCAAAAGTTTAAATATCTCATCAATGTCCCTCCCTTCTGGTGTACTTCTTTTCTCCTTAACTACCTCTGCCTCTGAAAGTGTAAACGACGGATCACTTTCGCCAATCAAATACAACCCACCATTTGTAATTGCTGATTTTACAATTCCAAATGCTTCCAATCTTGCAAAGATGTGAACCTGACAGGGAAGTTTGTATCTGTTTCCTGGACGAGCCACCTTTGGAACAATTCCTATGCAGAAATGATAAACAAACTTATTTACAAACAGACTGGTAACTATCAAACATCATTCACATATCATTTGAAGAGTCAGAGACTATAAGTCCATAACTAAAGAACAAACTCGTTTATCCAATAGCAAAACTCTTAGGTAATAGTGGAAAGAGGAAGAAACAGAATCTTTATCCCTACATACAAGATCATAAGGTGATTCAAGAAAGCCAATAGTACTGAATTGAAAAAGTTATCCAACTACTGAAGCTAAAATTCGAAAAGTAAAAATGAAGGGCAATTACCGCAGGTTTGAAACAATTTCAGATTCTTTTAACCATTGAAGGACATATGAGGGAAGAACAAAAGAAAAAGAATTACCGTCAATGGTGATGACGTGGGCGTCCAAAAGCGGTGATAAAACCCTGGCGGCGGAGCGTTCGATGTGTCCAACTTGAACGGAACGAGTGTTGAGAACTTTAATCGCGTTTGGGTCATACTGATTGAGGGGTTCACGTTGAAGCCCAACGATTTCTCGGCCGCTGATTCTACCATTGTAGTACTGAAGACCCACAACGTTGGCGATCACAAAACCCACCATGTACATCTCCCCTGATGACTGGCTGTTGTTCTCTTCCTCCTCCGCCTCCAGTTCAAGCGGTGATAGAGGCCACCGTTCAAGCCTCATGAATACCTCTACTGGGTCTTGCCCTTCCACCATTTTCTTCGATTCGACTAATTGGGTTTACTTCTTTCCTATTTGGAACTTTAAAAGTGAAATGTTTTTGGTGGAGGAGGACTTTCGGACTTTTCAAAAGAGGAAAATTCAAGACCGTTTATGGGAGAAAACGAGGAGTTATTAAAGTGTGTTAGGATGGTTGTTACCCCAAGTCTTATAGTATATCCTATTGAGATTTGGCCATTTTGAGAGTGATTAAGTACACCTGTCCATACCAATATTTGTTTAACTATACTAACCCCTAAACCGTGGTTAAAATTTAAAAAAATCCTACTACTAAAAAGCACTTTTATTCAAGGGAAAAAAACACCGTATACCCACCTATAGAATCTCTTTTCTCTATATGCCTAAGTTTGGAATTTACATAGGAAATCCTTAATTAATTACTTCGTATATCCCAATTATTGATATACAAGATCGTGACTACCAATATATTAGGTGATAATATCACTTAAATGTAGTCATGAATACTTAAACGTGTATGTAGAGAATATTAAGATTCACTTCTCTCCTAATAAATCGTCATTCCCTTTTTCACCATATTTCTTTTTTTCAGCGTACAAATTTTATGTAATTCAATAAAACTTCATCAGTTGCAATGGAAGATATACCAATCATGATTCAACATAGTAGAGTATGGGATAGCGGCAATTATGTGAATTATTCTATTAACTGAGTTGTTATCCATTTTGGTTGCAAATACGATGAATTCGTGCAAGTAATTGCAAAGCATATAGGGATTCGCAATGGTACAAACTTGATTGATATTAAGTACAAGGTTGAGGAAGGGTATACACCAATCGAAGTGGTTAACGACATGAGTGTTCGACTTTACATTGAATTGAAAAGGAGGAACTCAGAGTTCACAGAGATTCCGCTATGCATAGCAATGAAGGAGAAGAATACTGGGTTGAGTTGCTCAGATGCAAAACCTATAGGAACTTTGTGTGATGATTATCCAGGATTAGATATACCGAAATGGTATGTGACGAGACTATATTGATGATCGGAGACGGAACTTATTAGAATGATATTGGTGTACTTTCTGAACGTATATCAAGTTACCCTTTGCATCAAGAAATTGAAGAAGAACAGTTATACCAAGACAAAAAAATACTTTGTGCTACGATGAACCACTATGCAATACGCAAGAAATTTCAATTCATGGTTCAAAAGTCTTGTTCCAAGAGGTACGTGGAAATCTTTATGTTCTTCATTAACAAATGGAGTACTCTTCTGTTGGATGTTTATTCCATGTTCAATGTGAATATTCGTCAACATATATGATATGAATATTATTGTGTTTTGTTTGAATATTTCTACACGTTAGAATATTGTTTTACATGGGAAAACTACTCCTTAGTCGTTAAATCATATTTATGTTGGATATATAATTTGAATACAAATGGAATATTGTTGGTTTAGACATGAATTGTGATGTACATTTTGTATCATATATTCTGAATACACTCATATATAATGGAATATTGCTAGTTATGAATACATCCAAATCATAAAGTGAATATTATAAATATTATAAAAGAATAGTATTTGTTACTTGTTGAATATTTCAACATACGAAGTGAATATAATTGTAGTTTATATCACCGAGTTATCTTATTTGCATCTTCTAAGTCGTATACCACATTATATGTATAGAATAAATTTTGCCACTTGTATGGTGTTTTATACTTATGGAATACCTTATTATTATGTTGAAATTAGGTTCTGCCTTGAATGTGTGAACAAAAGTTTTCGTGATATTTGAAATCCTCAAGCTTTCATAATACAAAACTCTTCAAAGTGACAAAGTTTAATATTTGTTCACACTTGCTCAGTTGAGGATAAATTAGCTAGGCAACGTCATGCTACATATGGTATCATTGAAGTATGATAACTAGAAAGTATGATAATCCGAAGTCAGTATACACACCAGTTGTAATGACTCGACCGATCATTTTGAGAATTTAAGCTCCGTTCGGTGGCATAAGATCTTGAACAGCTTCGCATTGTGTACATCGACCTGCGTGCATGGTTGGATTCAGTTACCAGATGATTCAGAGTCAAATGGGAAGAAGGACTGTTATTTTGGAAGCTTAAACAGTGAAGTTTTGACCGGAATTTGACTTTTATTTAAAAGGCTCCAGAACGAGTTTATGGATGATGTCAGCAGCTTCGTATGGTGATTTTGGGCTGAGGAGCGCGTCCGGAATGTGTTTTTGAGGTCTGTGGTAGATTTAAACTTGAATTGGCGAAAGTCAGAATTTTGGCGATTTTGGCCGATAGGTGAAATTTTGGTATCGGGCTCGGAATGGAATTCCGGGAGTGGTTGTAGGTCCGTAGTGTCATTTATGACCTGTGTGTAAAATTTGAAGTCCTTCGGACTAGTTTTGACGTGTTTCGCAATTGTTTGTGGATTTTGAAAATTTCATAAGTTCTTAGGCTTGAATCCATGCATAATTGGTGATTTTGATATTATGTGATGTGTTTTGAAGGCTCGACTAAGTTTGGATAAGGTATTAGGACTGGTTGGTAAGTTTAGTTGAGGTCCCGGGGGCCTTGGGGATGTTTCGGATGCTCAACGAGATGATTTTGGACTTAGAAAACCAGCTGAAGCATTGCTGGTTCTGGTGTTTCGCACCTGCGGATGGGGAGACGCAGGTGCGGTGGAGGGCATCGCAGGTGCAGTTTTAGTCAGGGACAGCGAGGCTCACAGGTGCGGAAGGGGTTCCGCAGGTGCGGAGCCGCAAATGCGGCCCAGTGATCGCAGGTGTGGCCCCAGTTCATTTAGTGAGTTTTCGCACTTGCGATGTATTTTCCACAGGTGCAACCCAATGAGTCGCAGGTGCGGAATTGCTGGGTTGTTTATACAAAATCCGAGGGTTTGAAACTCATATTTTCTAAAATGATTTATAGCTCGGGATTTGACGATTTTTAGTGGGTTTTGAGGAGAAGATTCATAGATAACGATTCCTAACCTTATTTCACTGGTATATCATTAATCCATAGCAATTTCTTCAATCTAATCAATGAATGTGGGTGAAAAATCATGAAAATGGGAGGAAGGTTCCCCAAATAGAAATCTAAGAATTTAATGAGATTTTGACGTCGGTTTTCGATGATTCTTGTTCGAGTGAGTTCGTGAGTGAATGTGTGTTGTAAATTTGTAACTTTCACTCGATTCCGAGACGTGGGCCCGGGAGACTTTTTGGGAAATTTTTCTAATTTCACGTCTTAGCTTCGAATTTATTAGTTAAACTAGTTGCTTGTAGTATTATTTACATGATGCTATTGATTTGATTAGATTTGGGCCATTTGAAGTCGGATACTCGTGGCAAGAACGTGATTTCAAGTTTGATTTGAGCGGTTGAGGTAAGTATCTTGCCTAACCTTGTGTGGGGGAATTTTCTCTTAGGATTTGAGTCTTCTATGTTGGTTGTAGTCCGTGTACACGAGGTGACGAGTGCTTGCTCAGATTTATTTGTAGAAAATTTGCCCTTTAGGAATCTTAGGTCCTTATATTCGCTGAGTATGAATTGTTCTTGGCATGATTGAATTTTCAAATTTCTAGTTTCATCTTTACTAGTCTAAATGTAGGATTTCTTACTTTTGGATTTACTGCTCTTGCCTATCTAACTCCTAATTGACTTATCTGAAGAATTTACTCCTTTTTACCGTCATGCTAGGTCCTCTTAACTGCTTGTCATCAAATTGCAATTATCTTCATCTCCTCTTTTAATTGTTTTGGCCTTAACTGAAGTTATGATTATTTTTCCTGCTGCTTGTCCTTAAGTGAAATTGTTGAATATCCTTGTAATTGCTCAAAAGAAGTTTAGATATTCTATACCTTAGTTGACTTGCCCTTATATGAAGTTATCAGATTCGTGTGAGTTTTCTTGTTGTTGAATAGTGCATTTGGGTGCGAGTCTTATACGTTATTTTTCTTCCTTGTTGAGTTGTCTTTATTATGCCTAGTATTCTTTGTTGTGCTTATTCCTTGCGAACTAGCCTTGCTTTTCTTGTGATCAAATGTTCTTGAATTGGTGTATCTATTGTATGTTGTATTATTGCCAATTGTTGTTGTTGTACTTGTTGTGGTGATGCACGAGGTTTCTACCATGCGGTTATGGTTATTGTGATGCACGAGGTTTCTTTCGTGCGGTTGCTGATATGGGGTTTGCACGAGGTTTCTGCCGTGTCGTGTTTTCTATTGATATTTCACATGCGGCGTGACAAGGGGGGATATGTATATGTGGGTTGCGCATGTGGCGAGACAAGGTGGGAACATGTTTATGCACGTTTGGCGAAACAAGGCGGGCATATACTTTACTATTGCACACGTGGCGAGACAAGGTAAGTTATGTCAGGGATTGTTTGTGATACTTGGTTGGCCTGGGTGGAATTTCTTGTTGTTGATATTGTGTACTTGAAAACTTACTATGTGAGTTTATTCGTGTGGAAATTTGTGAGATGACAATGTACGTGTTTCTCTTTTCTTCCCTTATGCTTATTGGCTGTTGAATCATGTTAGGACACCTGCACAAGCATACACGCAGTTAAGTACTATTAACGGATTTAGGGTTCCTCATTGTTGTCAAGTATAGATACTCTTGTTGTACTTACCGTATGGGTGGAAATGACCCAATGGGCACATGAGTCGTCCGTGCAGTTAGTACTAGAATGAGGGAGCAAGATGCCAAGTGTTAGGGTTCGAATATTGGGACCCGTAAATGGTGGTTGTCCGAGGTTCGAAACCTCGTGGAAATGACTACGAATTTGATATAGAAGGGGTTGAAGTTGTTGAAACATTACCTGTCTGTGTTGTATATTTACATTCCAGATTTGTTTGTGTTCTATTCAATCTTTGTGTTGTTTCATGGTTTCCGCTGATACTTATTATTTTCCTTCTTTATCGAATTTACTGTGTTGTTAGCTATATTGTGTAGCCTTTATGTGTACATCATTTTTCCCTTTATTCCTATATTGATAATTGACCAGTTTATTAGACCAGTGGGTGTCTTGACTAGTCCTCGTCACTACTTCACCGAGGTTAGTCTTGATATTTAGTGGGCACTGATGTAGTGTGCTCATACTACTCTTTTACATATTTTTGTGCAGATCCAGGTATTGATCATTAATAGTTGTGCAGACTCTTACCGAGGAGACTCAAGGTAAACCTGTCGTTGCGCTCGCAGGCTTCAGAGTCACCTTCCTATTTTGCATTTACACTGTTTTTGCTTACTTCCAAACAATTGTAATTAGAAGTTGTAGTAAACTCTATAAAGCTTATGACTTGTACTCCGGGTTTTGGGAATATACAATGTATAAAGAATTATTTATTTTAGAAAAATATTGGATTTTATTTTTATTGTTGTTATTCCATGAATATTAGGTTTACCTAGTCCTTAAGAGTAGGTGTCATCACGATACCTAACGGAGGAAAATTTGGGTCGTGACAAGTTGGTATCAGAGCCCTAGGTTCATAGGTGCTACGAGTCATAAGCGAGTTTAGTAGAGTCTTGCGGATCGATACGGAGACGTCTATACTTATCTTCGAGAGGCTACTGAACTATTAGGATAACTTCACTTCCTTCATTCCTATCGTGCGAGTTCATTGATCTTGAAGTTTGAAATTATCATTCCATTCTCTCACAGATGGTGAGGACGCGAGCTGCAGATCCTGAGGATGTTACCCCCAGAGCAGATGCCGCAGGGGGCAAAGGTAGAGGCAGAGGCCGACAAGGGGCACGTGCCACAACTAGAGCACCTGCCAGAGCAACCATTGAGGAGCCGCCAACAGTTCCAGTTGGGGGGCAGGCACCGGAGGCGCCTGTTATTACACCTAGACTTCAGGACACCTTGGCACAATTCTGGGATATGATTGGTACCTTGACTCAGGCGGGGTTAATTTCGGGTGCACCAGCTACTTCACAGAGCGGGAGGGGGGGGGGGGNGCATCTGAGGAAGAACAACTTAGACTTGAGAGGTACAAGAAGTACCACCCTCCCACCTTCAGTGGATTGGCGGCAGATGATGCCCAGGGTTTCCTGGAGGAGTGTCACCGCATTCTTCATACTATGGGTATTGTGAAGACGAGCGGGGTTGCTTTTGTTACATTCCAGCTCAGGGGAGTGGCTTATCAGCGGTGGCGGGCATATAAGTTGGGTATCCCGATCGAGTCAGCTTCACTTACATGGGGTCAGTTTTCAGAGATATTCTTGAGCGAGTTTGTACCTCAGTCCCTCCGAGATGCATGGCGTGTGGAGTTTGAGCGGCTACACCAGGGCACTATGTCAGTATCAGAGTATGTCGTCAGATTCAATGATTTGGCCAGGCATGCACCTGCTTTGGTTGCTACAGTTAGAGAGCATGTTCGTAGATTCCTTGAGGGCCTCAAGTATGATATTCGGTTCAGCGTGGCTCGGGAGTTAGAGTCGGATGTTTCATTTCAGTAGGTGGTAGGGATTTCTCGCAGAGTTGAGGGCATGCTGGATCATGAGAGAGATGACAGGCGGGGCTGTGAGAGGTAGGACATACGAGGTCAGGTGAGAGAGGGCAGAGAGGTGAGGAGGCCTCGTAGGCTAGAGAGATCTACTGGTCCTTATTATGGAGGCAGGGTACGACACGGTAGAGGTTTTGTGGGTCAGCCAGTTCAATTTGCATTACCGGCTTCGCATGGAGTTTCAGGTACTCATGGGTCTCAGAGTAATCGTACCGCACAGTTTCCATAGCCACATCAGCAGAGGGGTTGTTTTGAGTGTGGAGATATCATCCACAGGGTGAGAGGTTGTCCTAGGCTCCGGGCAGATGTGTTACAGCAGGGAATTCAGGTGAGTAGAGGGCGCCCAAGAGGGGGAGGCCCGGCCCGTTGATGTGTTTCGTATAGTAGGTTGGAGGCCGTTGTGCCAGATGTTATAGTAGAGGTATGTTTTGATTTGTTACAGAGGGGCACCATTTGTAATTCATTATAGCTCTGCTGGTCGAGACGAGTTCCCTCATTTGTTGTTTCGTTTATGAGTGAGTTACATGCTTTGCACTATATTTTCGTGTTTGCTCCTGTTGGGAGATTCTGTGAGTGGTAGCCCATGTCTATTATTTGTTTCTATTCATTATTGAGAGATATAAGACTAGTAGTAAATTCCTGTTGTCTAGTACGGTAGGCTTGATGTGATTCCTGAGTATAGTGGTTACGAGCTGTGATTCTTATGCTCCACCGGTGTGGGGGCCAGCACGTGTTGTAATTTTGTTGAAGGAAGTGATCTGGTGAAAAGTTCCAGTTGGTGGGATATATATATAAATATAAATATAAAAAAAAAAAATAAAAAAATATATATATATATATATATCCTATTTGTGATTTAGAATTGAGGGCGAAACCCTCGTGATTTCGTGTGATTTGAAGTGTTTGAACCGGGCTGTGTACCGTGATAGAAGTTATATCAGGACGGGGTTCTTGTGATTCGTTTATATTCTTTGATTCTTTCCTTGTTATATTCTTTTGTAGGTTAGCATTGATAGAGAGTTTTGCCGGTCGAGATTGTTTGATAGTTTTCTTATGTGTTCTCTTTTCGTATTCAGTCATTTTCATTCTGTGCTCCTTGGGTTTTAGCTTGCGGGATGTGTTCTCGGTGGTGTTAGTTGTGGCTTGGTGATTCAGGTGTCAAAGTATGAGGTCCACGGGTTTCTTGCATTATTATTAGTGTGATGGAGGTTTGAAACAGAGTTCTATCGGATATGAGGCTAATCGTCGGTGATGAGTTGATTTCAGGCAGCTATTGTGATCAGAAGTGTTAGTAAATACCCATTTGTGGTGTGTTATGTTGTGTGGTCGTACCTTGTGAGTGTAGGCATGAGTTGATGTAGCTGGTTGAGACTGATGTGGAAATGTAGAGAAGGTTAGAATTTGAGGTCTAAGGCTTATCGGTGTTAGTAGAAAGGCTAAATAGCAATTGATAAGGTGCCGTCAGGATTATGTAGATTGGGGTGACGTGGGATCACCCGCGGGTGTATTTTGGAAGTGCGCATTCAGTGATTGGATGAGTTCGAGGCGAATCTTGGCACATTCAAGGACGAACGTTTGTTTAAGAGGGGGAAAATGTAACGACCCGACCGGTCGTTTTGAGAATTTAAGCTTCGTTCGGTGGAATAAGGTCTTGAACAGCTTCACATTGTGTACATCGACATGCGTTCATGGTTGGATTCAATTATCGGATGATTCAGAGCCGAATTGGAAGAACGACTGTTGTTTTGGAAGCTTAAACAGTAAAGTTTTGATCGGAATTTGACTTTTATGTAAATGGCTCCGGAACGAGTTATGGATGATGTCATCATCTTCGGATGGTGATTTTGGGCTGAAGAGCGCACCCGAAATGTGTTTTCGAGGCCTGTGGTAGATTTAGGCTTGAATTGGCGAAAGTCAGAATTTTGGCGATTTTGGTCGATAGGTGAAATTTTGGTATTGGGCTCGGAATGGAATTCCGGGAGTGGCTGTAGGTCCGTAGTATCATTTATGACCTGTGTGTAAAATTTGAAGTCCTTCGGACTAGTTTTGACATGTTTCGGCATTGGTTGTGGATTTTGGAAATTTCATAAGTTCTTAGGCTTGAATCCATGCATAATTGGCGATTTTGATGTTATGTGATGTGTTTTGAAGGCTCGACTAAGTTTGGATAAGGTATTAGGACAGATCGGTAAGTTTAGTTGAGGTCCCGGGGGCCTCGGGGATGTTTCGGAGGCTCAACGATATGATTTTGGAGTTAGAAAACCAGCTGAAGCATTGCTAGTTCTAGTGTTTCACACCTGTGGATGGAGAGCCGCAGGTGCGGACACGCATGTGCGGTGGAGGGCGTCACAGGTAGGGTTTTGGTCAGGGGAAACCAGGATCGCAGGTGCGGATGGGGTTCCACAGGTGCGGAGCCGCAGATGCGGCCCTAGTTCATTTAGTGAGTTTTCGCACCTGCGATGTATTTTCCGCAGGTGCGAGACCGCAAGTGCGGCCCAATGAGTCGTAGATGCGGAATTGCTTGGATGTTTATGCAAAATCCGAGGGTTTGAAATTCATATTTTCTAAAATGATTTGGAGCTCGGGATTTGAATATTTTGAGTGGGTTTTGAGGAGAAGATTCATAGGTAATGATTCCTAACCTTATTTCACTGGTATATCAGTAATCCATAGCGATTTCTTCAATCTAATCAATGAATGTGGGTGAAAAATCATGAAAATGGGAGGAAGGTTCCCCAAATAGAATGATTCTTGGTTTTCGATGATTCTTGTTCGAGTGAGTTCGTGAGTGAATGGGTGTTCTAAATTTGTAACTTTCACTCGATTCCGAGATGTGGGCCTAGGGGACTTTTTGGGAAATTTTCTTAGTTTCGCGTCTTAGCTTCGAATTTATTAGTTAAACTAGTCGCTTGTAGTATTATTTACACGATGCTATTGATTTGATTAGATTTGGGCCATTTGGAGTCGGATACTCGTGGCAAGAACGTGATTTCAAGTTTGATTTGAGCGGTTGAGGTAAGTATCTTGCCTAACCTTGTGTGGGGGAATTTTTCCTTAGGATTTGAATCTTCTATGTTGGTTGTAGTCCGTGTACGCGAGGTGACGAGTGTGTGCTCGGACTTATTTGTGGAAAATTTTCCCTTTAGGAATCTTAGGTCCTTATATTCGCCGAGTATGAATTGTTCTTGGCATGATTGAATTTTCAAATTTCTAGTTTCATCTTTACTTGCCTAAATGTTGGATTTCTTACTTTTGGATTTACTACTCTTGCCTATCTGACTCCTAATTGACTTATCTGAAGAATTTACTCCTTTGTACTGTCATACTAGGTCCTCTTAACTGCTTGTCATCAAACTGTAATTATCTTCATCTCCTCCTATAACTGTTTTGGCCTAAATGAAGTTATGATTATTTTTCCTGCTGCTTGTCCTTGAATGAAATTGTTGAATATCCTCGTAACTGCTCAACCTTAAAAGAAGTTTAGATATTCTATACCTAAGCTGACTTGCCCTTATATGGAGTTATCAGATTCGTGTGAGTTTTCTTCTTGTTGAACCGTGCATTTGGGTGCGACTCTTATACATTATTTTTCTTCCTTGTTGAGTTGTCCTTATTATGCCTAGTATTCTTTGTTGTGCTTATTCCTTGCGAACTAGCCTTGACTTTCTTGTGATCAAAGGTTCTTGAATTGGTGTATCTACCGTATCTTGTATTATTGCCAACTGTTGTTGTTGTACTTGTTGTGGTGATGCACGAGGTTTCTGCCATGCGGTTGTGGTTATTGTGATGCATGAGGTTTCTGCCGTGCGGTTGCTTATATGGGGTTTGCACGAGGTTTCTGTCGTGCCGTATTTTCTATTGATATTGCACATGCGGCGTGACAAGGCTGTATATGTATATTGGGGTTGCGCATGTGGCGAGACAAGGTGGGAACATGTTTATGCACGTGTGACGAAACAAGGCGGGCATATACTTTACTATTGCACACGTGGCGAGACAAGGTGGGCTATGTCAGGGATTGTTTGTGATACTTGCGTTGGCCTGGGGGTATTTCTTGTTGTTGATATTGTGTACTGGAACACTTACTATGTGAGTTTATTCGTGGGGAAATTTGTGAGATGACAATGTACGTGTTGCCCTTTTCTTCCCTTATGCTTATTAGTTGTTGAATCATGTTAGGACACCTACACAAGCATACACGCAGTTAAGTACTATTAACGGATTTGGGGCTCCTCGTTGTTGTCAAGTATAGATACTCTTGTTGTACTTATCGTATGGGTGGAAATGACCCAATGGGCACGTGAGTCATCCATGCGGTTAGTACTTGAATGAGGGCGCAAGATGCCAAGTGTTAGGGTTCGAATATTGGGACCTATAAATGGTGGTTGTCCGAGGTCCGGAACCTCGTAGAAATGACTACGAATTTGATGTAGAAGGGGTTGTAGTTGTTGAGACATTACATGTTCGAGTTGTATATTTACATTCCGGATTTGTTTGTGTTATATTCAATCTTTGTGTTGTTTCATGGTTTCCGCGGATACTTATTATTTTCCTTCTTTATCGAATTTACTGTGTTGTTATCTATATTCCGTAGCCTTTACGTGTACATCATTTTACCCTTTATTCCTATATTGATACTTGACCAGTTTATTAGAGCAGTGGGTGTCTTGACTAGTCCTCGTCACTACTTCACCGAGGTTAGTCTTGATACTTACTGGGCACTGTTGTGGTGTGCTCATACTACTCTTCTGCATATTTTTGTGCAGATCAAGGTATTGATCGTTAGTAGCTGTGCAGACTCTTGCCGAGGAGACTCAAGGTAAACCTGTCGTTGCGCTCGCAGGCTTCGGAGTCACCTTCCTATTTTGCATTTACATTGTTTTTGCTTACTTCCAAGCAGTTGTAATTAGAAGTTGTAGTAAACTCTATAAAGCTTATGACTTTTACTATCGGGTTTTGGGAATATGCAATGTATAAAGAAGTATTTATTTTAGAAAATATTAGATTTTATAATTATTGTTGTTATTCCATGAATATTAGACTTACCTAGTCCTTAAGACTAGGTACCATCACGATACCCAACGGAGAGAAATTTGGGTCATGACACCAGCATACATCATGCGTGACATGAAAAACGATTATGGTTTGGACATTACATATATGAAATCTTGGAGAACGAAGGAGAAAACTCTTGAATAAATGCGAGGGAATCCGAGCGGATCATATGAAAAGATCCCAAGCTACATTTATATGTTGATGCATACAAATCCTGGATATGTAGCAAAGCTCCATAAGTTGTAGATGGATGCTTCCTGTATGTTTTTGTTGCATTGTATGCATCAATTAGGGGTTAGGAATATTGCAAGCCTATTGTTGTAGTTGATGGCAGCTTTTTGAAATCTTTACACTGAGGCATTTTAATCACAGCATGCACGCAAGATGCAGATGGCAAGTTCAAATATTTTGCAATTAATTATCAGTAACAGTATATAACTACTAAATTTTCCTGATGTTTATTGTATTCATTTGGTATCATAATACTTGTTGATAAAATAATTTAACTTATTCATCGGTGTGATAATTGTGGTTCATAATGTCAACATGCAAAGATTTTCCTCTAGCATATTCAGTTGTTGATTCGGAAAATGATGCATCATGGGAGTGGTTCTTCGAAAGGTTTAGGGCATATGATGTCAGAGAAAGGATGTGTGTAGTATCTGATAGGCACAAAAGTATTGCAAAGACAACTTTGACTGTGTATCCTGAAGTACCTCATTGTGCATGCCTATTCCATTTGTGGAACAATATAAAGTCAAGGTATATATAGAGTCGAAAGAATATCAAGAATATTCTTTGCGGCTGCAAAAGCATACACTATTGAAGAATTTGAGCAACATATATGTAATATAAATGGTATTGACAAGAGGGTTAAAGAATACTTGTTCAGCGCTGGATATCACAGATGGTCAAGAGCTTAATCTGAAGTTAACAAAACTATGGTTATGATATCTAACATTGCCGAGTCAATGAATTCAGTGAATAAGAGTGAAAGAGAACTATCTATAATGCCTTTGTTGGATTCAATACATTCGTTGGTTCGGTATTGTAATTAAAAAAATAATATGAATGCAAAGGTGACAAATACTTAGTTGGGAAAGAAATATAAAGATAGTCTGACTATTAATTATATTGATTCTCAGATGATGAATGTAAGTTGCATTATATTTGTGTATATTTTTTAAACTTTTTATAAGTTGTATGCATGAAATCAGTATACTAATTTATTTTCATAAATGCAGGTGAATCCTTCGAACGATCATATACAAACAGTTTATGAAGAAAGAATTCGTTATGTGGTGAATCTGGGCAATGGAACATGCTCTTGCAAGATATTTGAAATGGATGAGATAACGTGTCCTCACGCGTTGGCGACTGTGACGAGCAAGGGCATGGATCCATATGAATCTTCTCTATTTATTACACCAAGAAATATTTAATGAAAACATATGAAGAATACGTGCACCCTATTCCCAATAAAAGAAACTGGGATATTCTTATAGACATCTTGGAAGATTTGGTGTCTTCACCAGTAGGAAAAATACCACCAGAAAGGCTGAAGAATAAAAGAGGATTGTACGCATGGGAATAGAACGCTAAAAAGGTCAAAAATACTTGCAAATGATGTGGGAATGAGGGTCACAATCGAAGAACATGCAGAAATGTTCCTAGAAGAGATCAAATTTTCCATTCTATTAGAGACATGATAACTTTGTTTTTGTTTTGTTAGGTTTACTCAAAAGGGTACTGAGTTTGAATTTTATAATAAATGGTTTACAGTTTTTTTTATATCCTTCCAAATATGTTATACTATTGTATTTGCAAATATCATCATAGCAGAAGTATAGTGCCGTTACAAATTCGAAGAAAATTAGCAGCTACATTCATCCATGTGTAAAAGAGCCATAACAAAATAGTACAATATTCTAATTTGGAATACAATATTATAAATTGGAATATAATATTCAATAGAGTTATACTAATTTATGCATAGTCAAGTACAAATAAAAAGTACAATAGTATTGTTTGGAAAACAATATTGAAACCTAACATATCACAATATTATAATTTGAAATATGTGATTTAAGTCTAAGTAAATACGTAATATTCTAATATAACTCTTAATTTTTTAACTAACACGATAAATATGAAGCGAAAAATATAAGGTTTTAGACAAAACTCTATTGGAAGCTTTATGCAACTATTTTTATTTCATAACCTGATAGATAAAAAGTGTAAGAGATTCTTCCTTGAATATACCATGATGGAGCTATAATGGCTTAACTAGAATAACTATGAGTTTCCAATCATCAGTAGTGATGATTGAAATTGTAGTTGCTGTAATAGACAAAACTAATGCAAATCACGTTTGGACAAAAAATAATAAAAATTAAAATTGAACCAAAATAGGGTAGTTGTTAAAAAGAAACTGAATAAAGTAGTGAAATAACCCAGAAATTATCGTTAAGAAGGTTAAGTTACTTTCAAATGAGATGTGTCTAAAAAAATAACCAACATCTCCAACTACACTTATGATTAAGAATCACTAGCTATTTTTGCAGCTTGTTTCATCTTGTCGTATTTCCATAGAGTTGCTCCTAGCATGTTGTGATATCCCTTAGCACCAAATTTGTTAATAGGGATTTCCAGACCTTCAATAAAGATTCATCAAAGTATGCCACATAAACTCCACAGTCACTGGAATTGAAATTTAAACTAATATTAGTAAACCATCTAATAAGCTAACGAGAGAGTTAAAAATCTGAAAATAATAATGCCAATTTGTGAATGATTTACGTGTCTTCCTTTAATGGTGAGTCATTAACCATTAAGACTTCAAAATGGTCTACCAATGACTTTCCGGCATATGCAACACCATCCAAAATACTAACATTCATTTTCTCGTAAAATCCAACTTTTTCCATATTTAATATGGAATCAAGATGGAATACGGCCTCATAACTTTACGAACTTCAACATCATGATGCGCACTTCAAATGGAGTCGTACACATATATGCACCTATCTTGAAATGTTAATATTCCTAAAATGCAATGCCATTGTTCAGAAATATATATTGGAAAAAAAACGTGATTGACATTATACCACGCTGTGTTGTGTTGCATATGGTTGCCAAGAGTGTACTTGGCTATCACATTCGATGTATCAATCAATGATCCTTGTTTGTTAATTGATACATAATTTTCATAGAAACCTTGGATGCTAACACCGAATAAACGGTCAGTGGTAGTGAACTTTGTAGAAATATTAACCCCGTATTGATCTTTCTTCCTCAAATATTAAAATATGACATCTAAATGTTGGACATGTCGATATAAAAAATAATTAGTAACGACACGAATATTCAATAAAGAATTGTATAATATATAGAGTATTAAAGAATAGCTATAAAACAACGTAAACCAATAACAATATTCCAAGAAAAATACACCCATCCATCTAGGGGTCGACCACCAAACTTGAGTGCGTGAAACCATAGCTTATCTTCTATATGTGTAACTCCGAAGTCAAAAGCAGGAACTAGTTTTTTATTCTTATTAGAATACTTCTCCCTGACAATATTTTTTACATGTATTCAAAATAAACATCAAATGAAAAGCATAAAAACGTTATAAATAAAATGTAGGCTTACTTTAATTTGGTGTTGGCCCCTTTTGTTACAAATTTGGTAAACTCAGTAAGGATTGTCGCATCAACTTTCTCTTCAATTAAGCCTTCAAAGAATCACAATTCACGAACATACTAAGACTTCTCTACAAATATTTGTCCAAAAGAAAGTACAACAATTTGTGAATCAAAGTTAAAACAATAAGTATAGGAGTGTAGAAGGAGACGCCTGGGCTTGCGGACGTTAGCAGGACTACCTTGGGTCTCCTAGCTGTGAAATCTTCAGCCAATCTCGATCAGCCACTACCTGCTCCAAAATCTACACAGGAAGTGCAGATTGCAGTATCAGTACAACCGACCCCATATACTGGTAAGTGCCGAGTCTAACCTCAACGAAGGAGTGATGAGGCTACGGCGTGACACTCAAAATATAAGCTGCATACAGTGAATAATAAGACCAAAAAGAAGGCAGAATGAAGTAAAAACAATAAATTGCAAGAAATAAATACAGTACCTAACGTACTTCATCAGTGTTCAACTATTACCAATCCTTAAGTGCAATTCAAAGCTACTGCACAACTTACACAGGCAAAGAAAAGGCATAAACATAGAGATTATTGCAGCGCACAACCCGTCCCTTACATATCATGATCCTCCCTTATTTCCTCTTAATAACATAATAGCAGAATGTAAGTAAAATATTGTAGCGTGCAACTCGATCCCACCATATCACAATAATCACGATCATTGTTCACCCTTAGTTGACCATATTCCATCCTTATTACACATGTTGCGGCGTGCAACCCGATTCCACCGTATAATATCAATTCACTCTTATTCCTCCTTAATATATCATCCTTATTCCACCTGTTGCGGCGTGCAACTCGATCCCACCATATTCATATCAATTACACATGAAGTATAAAAGTTTCACAAATTAGCACAAGACCCTTCTCAATACTTAAACTTCAGAACAAGGCAAATGGAAATCTTATACTCAATAAAACTCTACACAAGTAATACTACTCAGAGAGACCAATCCAAAATATCACTAAAACACAAATAAGAATAGCTTAAGCAAGGTAATAGGGGATAAGGGAACTACGGAATAACAATTATCTTCAACAAGGAGAAACAGTATCTAACAAGTAGCAATTAGGCATGGAATTGAAAGTAGGCATGTAACAATTAAAGCAAGGAAAGAAACAATGTAAGAAGAACGTGAGAGAAACAAGCAAGACAGATAAATTGGCGGCGCATAAGTACTCGTCACCTCACATATACTCTGCTCACATGATTTTCATATAGCAATTAAGGCAAGGTTTCCTAATCCCTCAAGTCAAAGTTAGGCACAACACTTACCTCGCTCCACAAGCCACTCACTGCTCAATTACCGATTTTCCTCTAGATTCCACCTCCAAACCACTTGTATCTACCCACGATTAACTTAATAACATCAAATAATGCTAAAGGAATCAATTGCAATGCATGACTTTAGATTTCCCAAACTTTTCCCAAAAAAGTCAAAAAATCAACCTCGGGCCCGCAGGGTTAAAACTGGAGGTTCGGACCAAAACCCATTCACCCCCGAGCATGAATATGAAATTAGTTTAGAAATACAACCTCAATTTGAGGTCTAAACCCCAATTTCCTAAAAATCTCTAATTCTACCCAAACCCTCAATTTCTACCATGAAAATCCTAGATTTTAGGTTGAAAATTCATGAAATGTATTGGGTAATTGAAAGAAAGTGGGTTAGAATCACTCACCAAAAATTTGGGGAAGAAAATCTTGTGGAAGAATCGCCTCTAGGTCTCTTAGTTTTGAAAATATGTAAAGAATGGCCAATTCCCGTTTTTTATTCTATTTTTAATAGTTGGGCGACAGTGTTCATCACGTGAACACTGTCGCGATCGTGAAGAGATGCTTACTAAATACTTACGCGACCGTGATCCCCATCGAGTTTGCGAAGGCTACTCCCCTGGCCTTCACGTTCGCAAGACCTTGCTTGCGTTCGGGATGAAGAGTGGTTGATCCTCTCCCCCAGGTCCCAAATGCTATGCGTTCTTGTTGAATTGGCCAAGATCGCGAAGGGTAAGGCACCCATAGCTCCGCGTTCGTGACCCAATCTCCGCGTTCGCGTATAGTAAAGTCCTCCCCAGCCTAGATCCCCCTTCATGATCGCAAGAATGGCTACGCGATCGTGAATCACATCACACCAGACACCATATACAACATACAGACACCAGATTTTTCTAAGTCCAAACATCCCGTAGACTATCCGAAACTCACCCCAGCCCTCGGGACTCCAAACCAAACATGCACATAAGTCCTAAAGCATCATACGAACTTGCTCGTGTGATAAAATCGCCAAAATAACACCAAAAACTACAAATTGAACACCAAATCGAATGAAATTTTCAAAAACATTTTATAACTTCTATTTTCACATCCGGGCCAGAATAACCACCGACTCCTCCTCATAAGTCAAATCCTTTTCCAACTGGATAGAGATGAAATCTAACACGTGGGACGGGTCACCATGATATTTTCGGAGCATGGACACATGGAACTCTGGATGAACTGCTTATAACCCCGGAGGCAATGCAAGCCCGTAAGCCACATTTCTCATTCTCTCGAGAATCTCAAAAGGTCTGATGTATCTAGGGATCAGATTTCCCTTCTTCCCAAACCTCATGACACCCTTCATGGGTGATACCCAAAGCAACACCCTCTCCCCGATCATGAATGCCACATCACGAATTCTACGGTCAGCATAACTCTTATGCCTGGACTGAGCTGTGCGAAGTCGATCCTGTATAATCTTGACATTGTCCAAGGCCTCCTGTACTAGATCTGTACCCAATAACCAAGCCTCACCTGGATCAAACCACCCAATTGGCGACCGACATCGCCTACCATATAACGCCTCATAGGGATCCATCTGAATGCTCGACTGGTAGCTATCGTTGTATGCGAACTCGGCAAGAGGCAAGAACTGATCCCACGATCCTCCGAAGTCTACAACACATGCGCGGAGCATATCCTCCAAGATATGGATAGTACGCTCGGACTGCCCTTCCGTATGAGGATGAAATGTTGTGCTCAACTCAACCCGCGTACCCAACTCACGCTGTACTGCCCTCTAGAAGTGCGAGGTGAACTGCGTACCTCAATCAAAAATGATAGACACGGGCTCATCGTGAAAATGGATGATCTCACGGTTGTAAATCTCTGCCAACTACACCGAAGAATAGGTAACTGCCATAGGAATAAAGTGCACTGACTTAGTCAATCTGTCCAAAATAACCCAAACGGCATCGAACTTCCTCTAAGTCCGTGGGAGTCCAACAACAAAATCCATAGTGATACACTCCCACTTCCACTCAGGAATCTCTATCTGCTGAAGCAAACTACCGGGTCTCTGATTATCATACTTCATCTGTTGACAATTCAGGCACTGAGCCACATAAGCAACTACATCCTTCTTCATTCTCCGCCACCAATAATGCTGCCGCAAATCCTGATACATTTTTGTGGCGCCCGAATGAATAGAATACCGGGAACTGTGGGCCTCCTCAAGAGTCAACTCACGAAGCCCATCAACATTAAGCACACACACGCGACCCTGCATCCTCAAAACTCCATCATCTAACAATAACCTGGTTGGTACCACCATTCCGTACTGTGTCCCTAAGGACCTACAAATGAGGGTCGTCATACTGTCGATCTCTAATACGCTCAAACAAAGAAAACCGAGCGACTGTGCAAGCTGGAGCACGGTTGGGCTCTGAAATATCCAACCTCACAAACTGGTTGGCCAAAGTCTGAACATTTGAGGCTAGTGACCTCTCACCGACTGGAATGAACGCAAGGCTGCCCATACTCACTACCTTCCTACTCAATGTGTCGGCCACCACATTGGCCTTCCCCGGATGGTACAAGATGGTGATATCATAGTCTTTCAATGGCTCTAACCACCTCCTCTTCCTCAAATTGAGATCCTTTTGCTTGAATAAATACTGAAGGTTGTGATGATCCGTGAAAACCTCACACGACAAGCCATAAAGATAGTGCCTCCAAATCTTCAGCGCATGAACAATGGCTGCCAACTCTAAATCATGGACAGGATAATTCTTCTCATGAACATTCAACTACCGTGAAGCATACGCAATCACCCTACCCTGCTTCATCAATACTATACCGAGCCCAACACGGGAAGCATCACAATATACCATGTAAGATCCTGAACCCGAGGGCAACACCAACACTGACGTTGTAGTCAAAGCTGCCTTGAGCTTCTGAAAGTTTGCCTCACACTCGTCTGACCATCTGAACGGGGCAACCTTCTGGGTCAATCTGGTCAATGGGGCTGCTACAGATGAAATCCCTCCACAAATCGACGGTAGTAACCCGCCAAACCCAAGAAGCTCCTGATCTCCGTGGCTGAAGTGGGTCTAGGCTTGTTCTGAACTGTCTCAATCTTCTTAGTATCTACGTGAATGACCTCCGCTGATACAACGTGTCCCAAGAAAGCGACCGAATTCAACCAAAACTCGCACTTCAAAAATTTAGTATACAACTGCTGTCCCTCAGAGTCTGGAGCACTATCCTAAGGTGTTGCTCATGCTCCTTCCTACTGCGGGAGTATATCAAGATGTCATCAATAAACACAATAAAAAAAGAGTCCAAATAAGGCTTGAACACTGGGTTCATCAAATCCATAAATGTTGTTGGGGTATTGGTCAACCCAAAGGATATCACCAGAAACTCATAGTGACCGTATCGCATCCGAAAAGCTGTCTTAAGGACATCAGATGCCTTAATCCTCAACTGATGGTAGCCAGGTCTCAAATCAATCTTCGAAAATACCTTGGCACTCTGAAGCTGATCAAATAAATCATCAATCCTCGGCAATGGATACTTTTTCTTGATGGTGACTTTGTTCAAATGCCAATAATCTACACACATCCTCATAAACCCATCTTTCTTCTTCACAAACAACACAGGTGCACCCCAGGGCGAGACACTAGGTCTAATGAAGCCCTTATCAAACAAATCCTGCAACTGTTCCTTCAATTCTTTCAACTTTGGCGAGGCCATCCGGTATGGCGGAATGGAAATGGGCTGAGTGCCTAAAGCCAAATTGATACAGAAGTCAATATCCCTGTCGGGTGGCATCCCCGACAGATCTATAGGAAATACCTCTAGAAACTCACGAACAACAGGCACAAAATCCATAGAAGGAACCTCCGCACTAGAATCACGAACATAAGCCAAATAACCCAAACACCCATTCTCGACCATACGCCGAGCCTTCATATAAGAGATAACCCTACTGGTAGAACGGCCAGGAGTCCCTCTCTACTCTAATCGAGGCAACCCCAGCAAGGCTAAGGTCACCATCTTGGTGTGACAGTCCAAAATAACGTGATAAGGTGACAACCAATCCATACCCAATATAACATGGAAATAAACCATATCGAGGAGTAGAAGATCTACACTGGTCTCAAGACTCCCAATAGTGACCACACATGAACGATATACAACAATAGCATCCCCCACCGATGTGGACACATATACAGGGGAACTCAAAGAGTCACGAGGCACAACCAAATATGAAGAAAAATAAGATGACACATAGGAGTAAGTATACCCCCGATCAAATAGAACTGAAGCATCTCTACTGCAAACTGAAACAGTACCTGTAATAACAACATCGGATGACTCACCCTCAGGTCTGGCTGGAAAAGCATAACACCGGGGCTGGGCTCCACCACTTTGAACCATATCCCTGGGATGGCCTCTAGTTGTCGGGCCTCCACCTCTAACAACCTGATCTCCACCTTTAACAGTCTGGCCCCTGCCTCTGGCTGGCTGAGTAGGCAGTGCAGCAACTGGTGCCGGAACCATGGCACGAGAACTCTGATGTTGTTGCAGAACACCTACTAATCTCGGACGGGTCCTCCTGATATGCCCATAACTACCACACTCGAAATATCCATCCTGATACTGTGGCTGTAGAAACTGAGACTGACCAAAACGGGCCGATTGACCACGGTAATAACTATAAATAGGAGGTGCACTGAAAAGAGCTGATGGTGCACTATAGGCTGGCTTCCAGAAGGAGGCACATAAGGACCACGACTCCCTGAAGCAGTGGGATGCCTAAAGCGCTGAATGGAATAGCCTGTGAGGATGACCTCTACCAGAAGTACCCCTGCCTCCATACGAGGCACCGCTGAACCCACCGGAATGACGAGGTCTCTTGTCTGACCCCTGACCTCCCTGTCCAAGAACCATCTCGACTCGCTTGGTGACATTGGCAACCGCTTGAAAAGAAATCTCGCTCCCTGTCTCCTTAGACATCTGCAATCTAATAGGCTGATCAAGTCCCTCAATAAATCTTATCACCCTCTCTCTCTCTCGGTAGGAATCAGAAGAATAACATGACGAGCACAATCCATAAAACGGGTCTCATACTGCGTAACAGTCATGCTACCTTGCCGGAGATACTCGAACTGACGGTGGAACTCATTCTCAAGGTGATAGGCAGAAACTTCTCTAAGAAGAGATGAGTGAAATGGTCCCAAGTAAGAGCAGGCGACCCAGCTGGTCTGGTCCACAAATAATTCCTTCACTATTTCTTGGCAGAACCTGTCGTCTGAAAAGAAGCAAAGTCGACCCCATTGGTCTCTAATATACCGATGTTCCAAAAAACCTCGTGACAGCTGTCAGGATACTCGTGGGGATCCTCTGAAGTAGCACCACTGAAATGGACTAGAAAGAGCTTAGTAAACCTATCCAATCTCCACAAGGCCTCAGAAGACATAGCTGACCCATCTCCGATCTGTACCGGAGCAACCGACTGAACTACTCCAACTGGATGAGCTGCTGGAGTCTGATACTGGGGAGCCATCTGCTCCAGAGTGTGAGTGGCAGGAGTTTAGGCTCCTCCTCCAGCCTGAGAGACGGCTGGTGCCATGGGGAATGCGCCAGTCTGGGCCACACTCTCCATAAGGCCCACCAATCGGACAAAGCATCCTGAAGTACAGGGGTGGCAATAAACCCCTCCGGGACCTGAGCTTGTCCGACAGGAACAGTCTGAGCTGGAACCTCCTCATCGAACTCTACATGAGGCTCCACTGCTCGGGCTGCTGCTCGGGCTCTAGGCTGAGCCCTGCCCCTGCCTCGACCTCTGGCACTGTCACGATCCAAAATCGTAACTCAGGTCATGATGGCACCCAACAACGGGGTTAGGCAAGCCAACACTCAGATTACTAAGGATTTTCCCATATTTGATTAAACATCCCAACACGTGCCAAGTTTTAAAGTTCAAAACATTAATTGAAAAAAAAAGATAATTAGCCAATTTAACCAAAAGCAGTCATAAAGGGGCGTGAGCCAATATATATATATATATATATA
>ML369506.1:0-23490 GCA_005239525.1 Nicotiana knightiana
GCCTGGATAAGGCCAGGGTGTTCCCTCTTCGCCTCTCAAGCATATTTTCGACGTATTTGCATCCATTTAGCTCGGTTTCCATCTCCAATTCACCGACACATGAAATAAATTCCATTAAGCACATAAAAAGTGTATTTTTATCATTAATGCGCATAACTGTAAGGCATATAACATGTTAAACTATGAATTCTAGCCTCGCATCACCTTTCCATCACTTTTCAGCTATCGTTGGTCACTATTTTTCACGTAACCATCCCATTCTTCAAATTTATCAATTAACAACACAATCTAAGCAACAATACTCAAGGAAGCAGGGTGCAAAAACTAGGGATTCAACAAAAGAATAAAGGCCAAAATACGGGTTCCAAACAAAAGGCTACAGGCTCAAAGAGCTAACTAGTGGTACAATATCTGAAAAGGCTAAAATTCAAAAGACATATCAATGAAAGTCTGTTATAATCTTCTAAACAGAGCAACACTTTTATTTTACTTCAATAACATGTTGGGCAAGTTCTAGACTAAGATGCAAAATATGGAATATATGTAAGAAATCCTCACCGCACATGGCACAAGTATTAATCAAGATGGATCAATTCTACTCTAAGACAGACAGGATCATAGCGAACAACCAATTAAGAATAAGCTATATACAAAGTCACAATCCTGAGCTTAGGTGTTAGAAAGTCTGCTATTTTATTCATTACTCAAGCACTCGGAGGAAAGTACTACTCAAGCTCAGTCCTAAAAATTTACTAGTCCTAAAAAATATAATCCTAAAAATAAAAAATTTACCCTGTTCAAGTTACATCCCCTGGAAAAGAGCCGATACAAAAAGAAAAAACAAGGGGGATTATTACCTAACTAAAGCTAACTAGAACAAAAAAAATTCTATTGGTTTTTATTGGACTTTAATCCCTCAAGAAAGCTATCCACAAAATCCATCGTCTGGAAAAGTCTAAATTTTTTTATTTTTTCATTTTATTTTTCTTATTTTTATTTTTATTTTTAAATACTTTTTTTTAAATATTTTTTTAAGAAAAACAAAAACTACTACATTAAGAAAAAAGTTATTACAACTAAGTTAGAATAACACAGTAAAATCACCTAGACAATCTCCTCACCCCACACTTAAAATTGTACAATGTCCCCAGTGCACACTGAAAATAACAAGAGGGTATAAGAGCCTCTTTGGTAGGCCAATGGCCGAAGAATTAGAAGCTCACGGGATACTCAGACTTCTCCCAGGTACGATTCTTTTGTGCGGGTACCTCATACTTAGTTTCAACCACATGCCTATTGGCTTTGACTCCATGCTCGTACTCCTACAAAATACAAAAACAACACTACAAAAAAATAACACACAAAAAATTTAAAAAAAATAATAATAATAAGCAAAAGTAAAAAAGAAAAATAAAATTGGGTTGCCTCCCAACAAGCGCTTGATTTAACGTCGCGGCACGATGCCATCACTTCACCACTTCTCCTTCCACTTTGAGGATACGAATTGCGCCCCCAACTTTGCATAAAATGTTTTGTCACGTTCATGGGGCAGATGTGTAAAAATAAAGGAACCAAGCAATAGATATTGCATCTTGCACTTATTGGCCCTTAAGTGAGGGATGTCATTTTGTCTCCTTGGTATGGCAAATTTCAAGATATAAGCACTTTTTTCCTCATCTATTGACTCCTTCATATGCTCGAATGGATAAATTCCCATGTCACCAACCAAACACAATGTTGAAAAGTGTTTAGAATGAGGTCCAATACGCTTCAACTCCAAAATTGCATTATTTTTGACATCCTCTATTTTGCACTCTTCGGCAACCTTGACATTATTACTAATATTTTGGTCGAATAGTTGAAATTTCTCTTTCTGCTCCACAAGCAGGCCAGTATCCACAAAAATTGGCTGTAGGGCATCAGATGCCTCAACCTTTTTATTCAATTGCGCCTGCAGGTCATGGATATCTGAGTCAAATTGGTCTATCTCTTGCATGAGCTCAGTTCTTCCTTCTATCAGTTGTTTTGTCATATTTGAAAGACCATCACGGAGAAACTCATAATATTTTATCAGTTGAGCTTGTTCCTCTAGCCAAGATTTTCTCACTATATATGCTTCTTCAAAATAATCTTCTTGTGGCAACTCGCTCTCTTCGTCGAGTTGAGGTTCTTCTTGGAAATTGGCCATTAATTCGTCCACTCTAGCCTGGAGTCTTTTGATCACCAAGGCTTCAAGAGCTTGTTGCTCGGTTACTTTCCTCATCATGTCATGTTGCTCGACTGCCACTTGCGTCATCATGTTCATAATACGCGTAACCCAGAGGAAAGGATAGCTCGTGGAACAACAGTTGGGAGTTAGACTCATCGACTTCTACATCCCTTTATCCTTACTTTGTAATTTAATTATGCAAAATATTTTGGATATTGTCACTATGAGTATGAGTAGCTAAACTCCTAATCTAAGGTTTTGATGAAACCTATTGAAGGATGATTTTCTTGTTACATTAATATAGATTTGTTGTAGTATTTTCTCTATTTGTTCAACTACGTTATTATTGTGGTTGATTGAAGGACCCACAATTGAATGTTCCTATTTAGTATGTATTTGTTACTCCCAAACACACACGCAAGTATACGTGGTCGACAAGTAATATTGGATTATAAGTCTAAATATCGTACCCACAGGGACTTGTGATTAACTATTAACTAAATTAAACCAAATAATTAATCTATTCAAGAAAATCCTAATGTATGAATATTTAACTAAAATTTAATCTAGAGTAACAAATTAAGAGATTAAAGAAACAAGTTGGCGAAATTAAACATGAATACAAGAAGAGCAGATATTCTAGAGCTATGGGTTGGCTAACAATCCAGTTGAGTCTTCCACTTAAATCGTCTAATTAATTTATCTAGTTTATTGATTGACATGGTTAATATTACTCATAGACTTCTCCCAAAGTACTACTCGTCTATTCAAGTTAACCTAACGCATTTATTCCTATGGAATTAGGATTAACAAGAACGCATTAATAATTCCTGTATAGTAACCAAGCAAGGCGATTAAGTATATTCCTATCCTAACCGCAAATCCGCCCCCCTAAGAGTTAAGATCTTCATCTATTCAATCTTATATGCAATCTAGAATTCCCTCTCCCGAGTTCAACCTAGATTAGTAGATAGTATTCAATTGGTGATCAAGCAATCAAATAATTAAGTGCAAGATTGAATAAATAAACCAATATGATAATATAATAAGAACANAATTCCTTCTCCCGAGTTCAATCCTAGATTCGTAGATAGTATTCAATTGGTGATCAAACAATCAAATAATTAAGCACAAGATTGAATAAATAAACCAATATGATAAAATAATAAGAACAATTCAAGCTTCAAACTCCAACGTTCATGTAGCACCCAAAACTCTAGAACTAATGAACTATGAAATTAAAGGTATAAAAGAGAAGAAATACTAGTTAGAAGCCTCCTCCAAAGCGTGGTGTGTGTTCCGCCACGTCTATTCTCCTTCAAATTATGTTAGATAACCTCCAAATTAGGTTTAGGACCCCTTTTATACGAGTTGGGACCGTGTAGGACCGAAATAACCTTTTCCCGGACGAACTAGAAAAACCCCCGCAACTCAGAAAACGGAATGTTTTCACATTCATCAATTCCAATTCCAATTCCATGCTTGATTGTATTTCCCTTTTCTTGTGTCTTTCACTTGGGGAGAAAAGACCCAAAGGGTTTCCCCCCTTTGTCCCTCTTTTTATTTTTTTTTATTTTTTTTTCTTCCGCATTTTATTTAATTTTGCTCCAAATTTTTACATCTCCACACCGCTTTATTCCTACACAGTTAACATATAATATTAAGCACAAAGTAATATAATTAATTGTAATGACCCAAAAAAAAGTCATCTCTCATTTTATAAGTCAAAATTGTGTTCCGAGGCCTTGAAAACCTCCTCTCTCTTTTTTCTCTCCTCGTTTTGCGTATGCAGTCCGGGCGTATATCCGAAAAGTTGTTATAGGAAAAATTGAGGAACATGCTATGTTTCTTTTAAAATAGTAATATATGTGAAGTATATTAGTATTTAAATGAGTTGAGTTCTAGAATTAGTTATATGTGTAGTTATTTAAATGGAAGATTGTAGGGTAGGCTAGAAATTTATTAGTACTATTGACTAAAGTAGCACGGGGTCATAAGTCATGGGATGTGGACAAGCGGTAGTAAGTTTCATATATCTATACATGCAAAGATATGTGGTGTCTCCATGTAATGAAAGGTTGGCCAAGGGATGACACATGTAAAGAGGAACTTTAATAGGCTTCCACATGGCATTAATTTGGCCAAGGGTGGAACTAAGTGTCATAGCACTTAAAGTGCATGGCTAACATGTGTAAAGTTGCTACTTAAAGTGCATGACTAACATGTGTAAAGCTACTTAAAGTGCATGTCTAACATGTGTAAAGCTACTTAAAGTGCATGGTTAACATGTGTAAAGTTAGTGATGAGTGATTGAGTAAGCTTAAGGCTCCCAAACATGGCAGCAATTCAATCTCAATATGGTGACTCTTACTGCATGAAATAGGTGGCAAAAGCTAGTAAACTTAGTGGCTTAGTCGTCCCAACAGGTGGGGGCCACAAACTATGATTTTAAAAAGACATTCATCTTATATTTTGCTAGCAAATGGATGAAAGCTTAAAAGAGTGATTATAGAATTATATAGTTCCATTCTCTTTCCCATCTCTTAGAAACATTAAAATCCAAATGACAAGAGAGCCTCAACCAATCACATAAGAAACGTTATCCAAATCACTTTCTAAGCTAAAGAACATAGCAACGTTGTTGCAAAGCTCTTGAGGAAATGTTTCGGCCATGATTTTCTTTGCATACGCAACGTGATTTCATTGAGACTTTCCTATGACTTGTTCCATGTTTTGTCACAATTAACGTGTGTTAGAAGATTGTCAAGAGAATTAACTCAAATACAAGTGAATCGGAGTCGAATTCTAAAGGGAAAGCGGTAATTGGGGCTTGAGTTTGGTCATGGAATTCGAGGTAAGTGTTTGTCTTAACCTTCGCTTGAGGGAATAGGTATTGTGTCTTATTTTCTACGTGCTAGTGTTATGTTCAATGTATAGGTGTGGTGGCGAGTATCTATATGTTGGTGTCAAGCATGATCGTTAGTCGAATATTATGATTTATGTGATTTTTCATTAAGCACTACTTAGGTTATATTTGATAATTATCCATGATGATAGCATTTCATTGGTATTTCCTATTGTTGAGTATTGGTTCAAGTTGAGAATTTTTACATGAAGTTAAACAACTAAGTGAGATTGGTTATAGTTGTTTCCGTTGTCGGGATGATATTGATTCTTCTATTGTTTTACCTTACCGGGCCGTTACGGCTTTTATTATTGTTTATGTTATTGATTTTCTTGCTGGATTGTTCTTATTGATTTGTTTGGGTGAGGAAGAGTGTTAAAGCACAAAGGGTGTTGCCGTGTATGATATTGTGAGAGAGTGTAAAAGCACGAAGGGTAATGTCGTGCCGTTTCTATTGATTTATTGTGAGGATGAGAGTAAAAGCATGAAGGGTGATGCCATGCATTCTATTTATTATCTGGTGAGGATGAGAGTAAAAGCACGAAGGGTGATTCCGTGCACTTGTTTTTGTGCTGTTAATTTTGTTGTTTAAATTGATATCTAATTTGTTGCTTTACTTCGTTATTTCCATTACTTGATATTTCCTTCCCTCAGCATGTTCCCCTTTTCTTTGTATTTAGCTTCTTATTTCTTGTTTTTATTATTGTCTCCGTATATGATTAAACTGCACAGGTTTATTTGATTGTCGTGTCCTAGCCTCGTCACTACTTCACCGAGGTTAGGCTTGACACTTACTCATTACATGGGATCAGTTGTATTGATGCTGAACTCTGCACTTTTTGTGCAGATCCCGGTACTGGACCCTTCAGACCATAGATCGAGGTTGCTGCCTTCAGTTCAGTGGAGATCCCGAGGTAGTCTTGCAGGACTCCGCAGGCCTTGGCGTCACCTTCTATCTTATTTCTTTCCTGTCTTAAGTATTTCTGAGACAATAGTATTTTTTTTTACTCAGACCTCTATTTGTAGTATTCATAGACAGTCCGTGAAATTGTGACACCAAATTCTGGGAGTTGTTATTATGAATTTTGTAATAGTATTTAATTAAGTTGTTATATTCTATTTCTTCCGCACTTTTATTTTCGCTAATCTTGTATGTCACTAACTAATTACAAAAAAAATAAAGAAACAATATAGAATAACTGGTAACATTGGCTTGCCTAACAGGTTCAATGTTAGGCGTCATCACGGTCCCGACGGTGGGAAATTCGGGTCGTGACAAGCTGGTATCAAAGCACTAGGTTGATTAGGTCTCATAATTCACGGACAAGCTTAGTAGAGTCTGAGGCATCGGTATGGAGACGTCTGTACTTATCCCCTAGAGGCTACAGAGTTTAGGAATGACCTCACATATATTCTTCCCTGTCGTGCGATTTGATTTCTCAATGCTAATTAACTTTCTACTCTATTCTCTCTCAGATGGCGAGAACACGTGCTTCTTCATCCACTAATCAGCAGCCCGAGTCCCCAGTTGCAGCTCCTACGAGGGGCCGAGGACGAGGTCGAGAACGTTCTAGAGGCCGAGGCAGGGACTTAGCTCAGCACAGAACAACAGCCCCAGTGGCGGAGCCTCAGGTAGAGTTTGCTGATGAGGTTCCTGCCCAGACGATCCTGGTTGGGCCAGCTCAGGTTCCTGAGGGTTTCATTTCTACCCTGGTACTCCAGGATTCTTTGGTCCGTCTAGTGGGCCTCATAGAGAGTGTCGCTCAGGCAGGATTACCTCCTGCAGCACCAGTCGTCTCTCAGGCTGGGGGAGGAACTCAAACTCCCGCTACTCGCACTCCGGAGCAGATGGCTCCTCAGTTTCAGACTCCAGTAGGCCAGACAACTGGGGTAATTCAGTCGGGTGTTGTGGCTCAGACCGGTGATGGAGCAACTATGTCTGCTGATGCTTTGTGGAGATTGGACAGGTTCACCAAGTTGTTTACTACTGCTTATAGCGGTGCATCTTCAGAGGATTCCCAGGACTATTTGGATAGATGTCACGAGGTTCTACGGAACATGGGGATAGTGCAAACCAATGGGGTCGACTTTGCTACATTTTGTCTGTCAGGTCCCGCCAAGACTTGGTGGAGAGATTATTGTTTTGCTAGACCAGCTGGGTCACCACCTTTGACTTGGGCCCAGTTCTCCGAGTTGTTTCTGGAGAAGTTCCTTCCTATCACTCAGAGAGAGGATTATCGGAGGTAGTTTGAGCATCTCCGGTAGGGTTCTATGACCGTCACTCAGTATGAGACCAGATTCATTACCTTGGCTCGTCATGCTATTATAATACTTCCCACCAACCGAGAGAGGGTGAGGAGGTTTATTGAGGGACTAGATCAGCCGATCAGATTGCAGATGGCTAGAGAGGCAGGGAGTGATATTTCCTTTCGGGATGCAGCCAATGTGGCCAGACGAGTCGAGATTGTTCTATCACAGGGGAGTGGTCAGGGGTCTGACAAGAGGCCTCTTCATTTTGGCCGGTTCAGTGGTGCTTCATCTGGAGGCAGGGATTCTTTTGGTAAGGGCCATCCTCCTAGGCTGTTTCATTCAGCACTTCAGGTTTCTCGCGGTGCTCCAGGTGGCCGTGGTTCCTACATGCAGTATTCTGATCAGTTTCCCTATAGTGAACCACCAGCTCCTATCAGTGCACCGCCGCTCCAGAGTTTTCAGGGTGGTTACTCAGATCGTTAGGGTCAGTCTCAAGGCCAGCAGTCTCAGCAGCTGAGATCTTATTATACATGTGGTGGTCAAGGCCACATTGCTAGATATTGCCCTCGAGCCTCGAGCAGTTCTCAGCACCATGGTTCTCGTGCCATGGTTCCAGCACCAGGTGTTCCACCGCTCGCTCAGCCAATTAGAGGTGGGGGTCGAGGTGTTAGAGGTGGAGGCCAGACCGCTAGAGGTAGAGGTAAGCCAGCAGGAGGTCTTCCCAGGGATGTAGTTCTGATTGGTGGGGCTCAGCCCCGATGCTATGCTATTCCATCAAGACTTGAGGCTGAGGCCTCCGATGCAGTTATCACATGTATGGTTTCAGTTTGCAGCAGGGATGCTTCAGTTCTATTTGATCCAGGGTCCACATATTCCTATGTGTCATCTTATTTTGCCCCTTATTTGGTTATGCCTCGTGATTCTCTAAGTTCCCCTGTATATGTGTCTACACCGGCGGTTGATCCTATCATGGTAGATCGTGTCTACCGTTCGTGTGTAGTGGTTATTAGGGGTCTGGAGACCAGCGTAGATCTTATACTCCTTGATATGGTAGATTTTGATGTCATTTTGGGGATGGATTGGTTGTCGCTGTGTCATACCATATTGGACTGTCACGCCAAGACCGTGACCTTAGCATTGCCGGGGTTTCCTCAACTGGAGTGGAGAGGGGTTCCTGGTCATTCTTCCAGTAGGGTTATCTCTTATATGAAGGCTCGGCGCTTGGTCGAGAAGGGGTGTTTGGCCTATTTCGCATATGTTCGTGATTCTAGTGCCGAGGTTCCTCCTAGGGACTCTGTGCCCATTGTTTGTGAGTTTCCAGAGGTATTTCCTGCAGACCTGCCGGGTATGCCATCGACGGGGATATTGACTTTTGCGTTGATTTGGTACCGGGAACTCAGCCCATTTCTATTCCGCCATATCGTATGGCCCCACCAGAGTTGAAGGAGTTGAAAGAACAGTTGTAGGATTTCCTTGATAAAGGCTTTATTAGGCCTAGTGTTTCGCCTTAGGATGCGCCGGTGTTGTTCGTTAAGAAGAATGATGGATTGATGAGGATGTGCATAGATTATCGGCAATTGAACAAGGTTACCATCAAGAATTAGCATCCATTGTCGAGGATTGATGACTTATTTGACCAGCTCCAGGGTGCCAAGGTATTTTCGAAGATTGATTTGAGATCTGGCTACCATCAGTTGAGGATTAGGGCATCCGATGTCCCTAAGACAGCTTTTCGCACTCGGTATGGGCATTTTGAGTTCTTAGTGATGTCATTCGGGTTGACAAATGCCCCAGCATCTTTCATGGACTTGATGAACCGAGTGTTCAGGTCTTATTTGGATTCCTTCGTGATTGTCTTCATTGATGATATTCTGATTTATTCCCGCAGCGGGGAGGAGCATGAGCATCACCTTCGAGTCGTTCTCCAAACTCTGAAGGACAGTCCATTATATGCCAAGTTTTCAAAATGTGAGTTTTGGTTGAGTTCAGTCGCATTTCTAGGTCATGTTGTGTCAGCAAAGGGTATTCACGTAGATCCTAAGAAGATTTCAGCGGTCAAGGATTGGCCTAGACCCACATCAGCCACAGAGATCCGGAGTTTTTTAGGTTTGGCAGGCTACTACCGTCGGTTTGTGGAGGGGTTCTCATCCATTGTAGCACCGATGACCAGGTTGACTCAGAAGGGTGCCCAGTTCAAGTGGTCAGATAAGTGTGAGGCGAGCTTTCAGAAGCTCAAGACAGCCTTGACCACGGCGCTGGTGTTAGTTTTGCCTACAGGTTTAGGGCCATATACTGTGTATTGTGATGTTTCTCGGGTTGGACTTGGTGCAGTGTTGATACAGGATGGCAAGGTTATTGCATATGCTTCGCGTCAATTGAAGATCCACGAGAAGAATTATCCAGTTCATGATTTGGAGCTAGCAGCCATTGTTCACGCACTGAAGATTTGGAGGCATAATCTATATGGCGTGCCATGTGAGGTGTTCACGGATTACAAGAGTTTGCAATATTTGTTCAAGCAGAAAGAGTTGAATTTGAGGCAAAGGAGATGGTTGGAGCTGTTGAAAGACTATGACATCACCATCTTATATCATCCGGGGAAGGCCAATGTGGTGACCGATGCTTTGAGTAGGAAGTCAGCCAGTATTGGGCAGCCTTGCTTATTTTTCGGTTAGGGAGAGACCGCTTGCTTTGGATGTTCAGGCTTTAGCCAATCGGTTCATGAGATTGGATGTTTCTGAGCCTGACCGTGTTCTAGCTTATACAGTTTCTCGTTCTTCATTATTTGATCGTATTCGGGATCGGTAGTATGATGATCCTCATTTGTGTGTCCTTAGGGACACGGTGCGGCACGGTGGTGCCAAAAAGTTTACAGTTGGTGATGATGGAGTTTTACGGATGCAGGATCGTATTTTTGTGCCCAATGTGGATGGACTCCGTGAGTTGATTTTACAGGAGGCCCATAATTCCCAGTATTTCATTCATCCGGATGCCGCAAAGATGTATCAGGATTTGCGGCAGCATTATTGGTGGAGGAGGATGAAGAAGGACATTGTGGCATATGTAGCTCGGTGTTTGAATTGTCAGCAGGTTAAGTATGAGCATCAGAGGTTGGTGAGTTACTTCAGCAGGTTGAGATTCCTGAGTGGAAGTGGGAGCGTATCACCATGGACTTTGTTGTTGGGCTCCCACGGACTCAAAGGAAGTCCGATGCGGTATGAGTTATTGTGGATAGGCTGACCAAGTCATCACATTTCATCCCTATGGCGCTTCATATTCCTCATAAAGATTGGCAGAGATTTACATTAGGGAGATCGTTCGACTTTATGGTGTGCCCGTATCTATTATTTCCGACTGAGGTACGTAGTTTACCTCGCATTTCTGGAGGGGAGTCCAGTGTGAGTTGGGCACGCGGGTTGAGTTGAGCACATCATTTCATCCGCAGACAGATGGATAGTCGACCGTACTATTCAGATCTTGGAGGATATGCTCCGAGCCTGTGTTATTGACTTTGGAGGTTCGTGGGATCAACTCTTGCCATTATCTGAGTTTGCCTACAACAACAGCTATCAGTCGAGCATTCAGATGGCTCCCTATGAGGCATTATATAGTAGGCGGTGTCGGTCGCCGGTTGGATGGTTTGAGCCGGGAGAGGCTCGGCTGTTGGGTACAGACTTAGTGCAGGATGCCTTGGATAAGGTTAAGATCATTCAGGACAGACTTCGTACAGCTCAGTCCAGGCAGAAGAGTTATGTCGACCCTTGAGTTCGCAATGTGGCATTCATGGTCGGAGAGCGGGTGTTTCTTTTGGTGTCGCCCATGAAGGGCGTGATGAGATTTGGGAAGAAGGGCAAGCTAAGCCCTAGGTACATCGGTCCTTTTGAGATCCTTGATAGAGTGGGAGAGGTGGCTTACAGACTTGCATTGCCACCGAATTTATCAGCTGTGCACCCAGTGTTCACGTGTCTATGCTTCGGAAGTATCACGGCGATCCATCCCATGTGTTAGACTTCATCAATGTCCAGTTGGACAAGGATTTGACCAATGAGGAGGAGTCGTTAGCCATATTAGACCGGCAAATTCATCAGTTGAGATCGAAGAGTTATCCTTCGGTTCGTGTTCAGTTGAGAGGTCAGCCTGCCGAGGCAGCTACCTGGGATTCCGAGTCTGATATGCGGGGCCGATATCCCAATCGTTTCCCCAATTCAGGTAATTTGCTATGTTTGTTCGAGGACGAACGTTTGTTTTAGAGGTGGAGAATGCGATGACCCAAAAAAAGTCATCTCTTGTTTTATAAGTCAAATCTGTGTTCCGAGGCCTTGAAAACCTCCTTTTTATTCTCTCCTCATTTTGCATATGCAGTCCGGGCGTATATCCAGAAAGTTGTTATAGGAAAAATTGAGGAAAATGCTAAGTTACTTCTTAAACAGTAAGAAATGTAAAGTATATTAGTATTTAAGTGAGTTGAGGGCTAGAATAAATTATATGTGTAGTTAGTTAAATGGAAGATTGTAGGGTAGAATAGAAATTTATTAGTACTATTGACTAAAGTAGCACGTGGTCATAAGTCATGGGATGTAGACAAGTGGTAGCAAGTGTCATATATCTATACATGCAAAGATATGTGGTGTCTCCATGTAATGAAAGGTTAGCCAAGGGATGACACATGTAAAGAGGAACTTTAATGGGCTTCCACATGGCATTAATTTGTCCAAGGGTGGAATGAAGTGTCATAGAACTTAAAGTGCATGGCTAAAATGTGTAAAGTTACTTAAAGTGCATGGCTAATATGTGTAAAGCTACTTAAAGTGCATGGTTAACATGTGTAAAGTTAGTGATGTGTCATTGGGTAAGCATAAGGCTCCCAAACGTGGCAGCAATTCAAGCTCAATATGGTGACTCTTAAATGCATGAAATAGGTGGCAAAAGCTAGTAAACTTAGTGGCTTAGTCATCCCTATAGGTGGGGGCCACAAACTATGATTTTAAAAAGACCTTCATCTTATATTTTGCTCGCAAACGGATGAAAGCTTCAAAGGGTGATTAAAAAATCATATAGTTCCATTTTCTTTCCCATCTCTTAGAAACATTACAATCCAAATCACAAGAGAGCCTCAACCAAGCACATAAGAAACGTTATCCAAATCACTTTTTAAGCTAAAGAACATAGCAACATTGTTGCAAAGCTCTTGAGGAAATGTTTCGGCCATGATTTTCTTTCCATACGCAACGTGATTTCTTTGAGATTTTCATATGACTTGTTCCATGGTTTATCGCAATTAACGTGTGTTAGAATATTGTCAAGAGAATCAACTCAAATACAAGTGAATCAGAGGTGAATTCTACAGTGAAAGCGGTAATTGAGGCTTGAGTTTGGTCATGGAATTCGAGGTAAGTGTTTGACTTAACCTTAGCTTGAGGGAATAGGTATTGTGTCTTAGTTTCTATGTGTTAGTGTTATGTTCAACGTATAGCTTTGGTGACGAGTATCTATACGTTGGTGTCAAGCATGCCCGTTAGTCGAATATTATGATTTATGTGATTTTTCATTAAGCACTACTTAGGTTAAATTTGATAATTATCCATGATGATAGCATTTCATTGGTATTTCCTATTGTTGAGTATTGGTTCAAGTTGAGAATTTCTACATGAAGTTAAACAACTAAGTGAGATTGGTTATAGTTGTTTCCCTTGCTGGGATGATATTGATTCTACTGTTGTTTTCCCTTGCCGGGACGTTACAGTTTTTATTATTGTTTATGCTATTGATTTCCTTGCCGGATTTCTATTATTGATTTGTTTGGGTGAGGAAGAGTGTTAAAGCACGAAGGTGATGCCGTGTATGATATTTTGAGAGAATGTAAAAGCACGAAGGGTGATGACGTGTCGTTTCTTTAAATTTATTGTGAGGATGAGAGTAAAAGCACGAAGGGTGATGCCGTACATTCTATTTATAATTTGGTAAGGATGAGAGTAAAAGCACGAAGGGTGATGTTGTGCACTTGTTTTTGTGTTGTTACTTCTGTTGTTTAAATTGATATCTAATTTGTTGCTTTACTTCGTTATTTTCATTACTTGATATTTCCTCCCCTCATCATGTTCTCCTTTTCTTTGTATTTAGCTGTTTATTTCTTGTTGTTATTATTGTCCCCGTATATGATTAAACTGCATAGGTTTATTTGATTGTCGTGTCCTAGCCTCGTCATTACTTCGCCGAGGTTTGACTCGACACTTACTCAATACACGAGGTCGGTTGTACTGATGCTGCACTCTGCACTTTTTGTATAGATCCTGGTACTGGACCCTTCGGACCATAGATCGAGGTTCCTGCCTTCAGTTTAGTGGAGACCCCGCGGTAGTCCTGTAGGCGTCCGCAGACCTTGGCGTCACCTTCTATCTTATTTCTTTCATGTCTTATGCATTTCTGAGATAGTAGTATTTTGTTTGCTCAGACCTCTATTTGTAGTATTCATAGACAGTCCGTGAAATTGTTACACCAAATTCTAAGAGTTGTTATTATGGATTTTGTAATAGTATTTAATTAAGTTGTTATATTCTATTTCTTCTGCACTTTTATTTCCGCTGATCTTGTATGTCACTAACTAATTGCAAAAAAAATAAAGAAACAATATAGAATAACCGGTAACGTTCGCTTGCCCAGTGGGTTCAATGTTTAGGCGTCATATCGGTCCCGACGGTGGGAAATATGGGTCGTGACTTTAATACTCAAATGGCGATTAAAAATACTTTAATGTGAGGTAATAATGAGTAAGTATATGCATTTTTGGCCGACCATCAGTATTATTCGGGAGAGAGTGCATATTTAGGTAGTTATTGAACAACATCACCCCTAACGTATATGAGAGATCAATACGGAGGGTTTAAAGGTGGGATTAGGGATAACGAAACCTTGGTGTAAGCCGAGTGAGTTGTATTTAATGTCAGCTAGCGTAATTTGGGAGAATATATCTGGTAAATTGTGGTAGTTACTCGGGAGAGAATTACGACACTCAGAGTGCTCATGATCGGTAGAGAAGACTTAGTCAAATTTATAGAAAATGTAGCGGAAAGGATTCCGACAAATTTATAGAAATCATAACCTTAATTCATTACAATTCTTGTCTAAAACCCGTTAGTAGTTAGTATTAATTATTGCATTTTCATTACATAATATTTAGTCAGTAAACATCCAAATTGTTACTTAAATATTTCTGAAGATTGATTGCGTGAATTTGTGTGAGTCTAGTAGTTGTTTAATAGGTTAATTTTCTGTGGGATTCGATGCCAGACTTATTAGTCAGAATATATTTGCAACAACCAGCTTAGTCATTTTTATAAGGTATAGTTGGGCGTGACCAACGATCCTGACAACACACAATTACACCATGTGCTATTGGATTTTGAGCTTGAAAAGGAAAAGGGGAAAAGATATGCCAGTTGCTTTAAAAATTGTAGACCTCAGAAACTGAATCATGTTATATATTTCTGTCTTTTTTCCTTTTTTCGGTATTAACTTGAATAGTTCTGTTTTGACTAGCGGAATAGCTTCACATTCTCAGGGCATTTGTGTGTGAAACTTACTAACGCTATCTGGATAACATTAATTTACATGTTGTATCATTGATGAACACGCTTCAATACACAAAACGTTGCACTGGTCCTTCTATTCATTTGTATTTTTGCTTGTGTAGACCCTAATCGAAAATGGCATATATATAGCTGTGGAATTTTGATTTTGATTAAAGACTATGCTAATAAAATATTAGTAATTACAAGCGAATCGAAAAACTCAGATTTGAAAGAATGATTTAAGTTGGGGAGGTTTTGCCTGGTATTTTCTTGAGCATGTGCATCATATGTTAAACTCACATGTTATACTGTGTAGGGCTGGAGTTGGCCCTCATTTTCCGGATCGTAGTTAAGGTTTACATTTATAGTATAAAAATGTATAACAGTTGAGCAAAGCAAAAATACCTTGGCATCTTCAAACTAATAAACAAGTCTGGAATAGGAAAATTTCATAATTCCGGCAAATATTGAATGAAGGACCAAGTTGAGCACGAAAAGCAGTATGGTTGCATGTGGGTTTTGCGTTGATTAAGGGTTCTTTTGACATTCATTTTATTTCATAATCAGGACTAGTTCCAGTTATGGTCGTCCGTACAAGCATCTGAAATAAACTAAACCAAAATGGCGCAAGATCTCCAGTTAAGATGAAGTGCACAATGATTGATGAATTAATGGAGTATATTTTTTTTTGAAGATTTGCCAGTTCAACTTTATTAAGTAATTCATGCCAACTGCCAACCACATGACAAGCTTATTTTCATACGCGTCGGATCAGATAAAAAGAAAGAAAGAATGTTCGTCGTATTAAAATCGGAATTCCTCTGGGGCGTGACCGAGAATCTGAGAGGGGCAGAAATTTCTTCTTGTAAAACAAGTAGCACCAAATATGCATCCTATTTTGGTTACTGTTTATCCTTAAAATTGGATAACAATTAAACTTATAATGTGGTTTTAAGAATACGTGATTTCACCTAATACCAATTAATAAATATAAAGATTAGTAATAGAAAATTGACAATAAAGTAAGCAAACCAGTGTTGAAACGGAATTCAGCCCTTGAGCTAGGGTGCCCTCGAACTGATTAATATAAAAACAGTTAAAAATAAATCAAGCTGATGAACAAGAGAAAATAAGCTAAAGAGAGAGTGTTATACTATTTTTTTATGCGAGAACAATGTATAACGTGTCATTTACAAATGATTAAAACTCCTCTTTATATAGTAGAGGAATTCTATTTATGGTACAACTCTAATTTCAGAAGGAAACCCCATGATTAGTTAATTAACCGTTCTTGATTTAATCCGTTTCCAGATTTCCGTCATGATCTTTGACCAATTACGGATATCTCGTCTTTCTGTTATTATCATATATTCGATCTTGCTCGATGTCCTACTGGCCTCGATCTCGACAGGTACCTCGAATCCCGAATGCGGTACTTTATCCTCCTGCCTTGGTTTGATCCACTACGAGGCCGACATTCGATGAACTTCTCTAGTATACAGATAGTCCCCTCATTTTTTGGAGTGTAATAACAAGAAACTAATTGAGCCTTCGATTTTTCACCTCGAACTGTCATGACGTCACCCCCGTGATGTAAGCGACGGAAGTGACCGAAACGTCCCGTCGGTACAGTTCTCCTAGTCATTAATGAGTGTCAGCTGGTGGTCGGCCACTAGTTCCCTTAAACCGTCGCCCTGAATCCCATAAATAGGCCTCCTTTTACACTCTTTCAAACTTTACCTTCAACCTTTTATAATCTCCAAAGATTTTTATATCTTTTAATTCTTCATCTGCAAATTTACGAGTTTCACTGCTATCTTCCTCTTAGAATACCAAATCTTATCGTCTTCATCCATCTTTAACTACAAATCCAAATGGCGAAAAACGTCAAAAACTGTTCCTCAAAAGGAAAACGCTTCTTCATCGCGGTCGGCTGACGATAAAACACCGATGAAGCTGCGCCCTAAGGAGTATGTTCCGGGGGGGTGCGTCCTTACTTCCGACTTTAAGATCGAGAAAAATTCGCCGGACCGTGGTCAATGCGAGCCAATGTCGAGGTATATATGCTTGATAATTGAGGGCTTCATTAAGCATGTGAAGAAAGACTGCAACTGGGAAAGCATAGAGGTAGTGATTCCGGCCACCGGAGAAGACATCACTACCCACGTGGAAGAGTTTCTGGGTGTTTACACTTACCCTTTCACGCTGGGCCCCCTTGATCTCATCATCATCGATTTCTTTCGTAAATATCCGCAAATATCAAATAACCCTAGGTCAAATCCATCCTTACTTTTGGAGGATTGTTATTCTGGGGCTCCCTTTCACCCTTGATCACCTAATCAGATTGTACAGCCCCCGTCTCTATCGAGGCGGGTTAATAAAACTTCAACGTCGGGATACCAAGGTGCTGTTCTCGAGCATAGATGAGTACAAGGATCGAGGCTGGATCGGTCGGTTCGTTCAAGTGAGGACTTCCGACCTAATCCCGGCCGAGAAGATGTCATTTCCTGAGAAATAGAATATGAAGCGTAAGTATAATCCCACTGTTAGCTTCCATTTATTATTTTGTTCCTTTGCTTTTTGTCATCGATATCTTTCTCTATGATGTAGCGGTTGCTTAGATACCTAACCTTGATAGCTGGATTCGAGACCTGGCGTCGACCTCTACGTACGTCGAGCGCTCATGGCGCGATTTAGCAAAGAACCGATGGGAGGCCAAAAATCATGGCAAGCCCTTTTTCACGTATTTGATGATTTTATTAAAGCGTCCCTTTCATACTTACTTAATTTCCTTTCATACAGGCCTTAGCAAAGATGCTTTCATGAGGCCCCCATCTGGTGAGGAGAAGACTTCGATCCCGGCACCGAAAATGGCGAAGATATAAAAAGAGGAAAAGGGCCTCAACCTCTGAGGATCCAAAGACTAAGAAAAATCTGGCTCGACACCTAAGGGAGGAAGAAGAAGAAGAAGACGGCTCCAAACTAGTACTCCGAGTGAAGAGGAACACCGAGGCCCTAAAGGCCACTGAATCGGTGAAGGCTGCACAGACTTCATCTCGAGAAGAGGGGATCTCGAGAAGAGACTTGGGAGAAGTCCCCGGGTCTTCGAGGACGGAAGATGCCTCCGACCATAATAAGACAACGGTGGGTACGACTGTATGGGTCGACTCCGAGGCCTCCGAAATGAAAAGAATTCCCCAAGTGATTCCCTTAGGGCAATAGTGATTGGAGACTCGCTGACTCTCCCTGTATTTTCTGAGGAGGCGATTCAGGAATCCCAAGCTTTGGGGACTCCCGATGTAGAAGGAGCCCATGGAGGGGAGGACCTCTTCCGTTGTTACTTTACCAAGGTCGAAGACTCTATCGGCCTGAGTGAAGCATCTAGTCTTTTCGATGAGGCTCAACAAGCCCTAATCAGGTAAGTCTCAACTCCCTTCGTCGATATCACACTTACGTTTATTTCTTCTTTTCCTATCTAACTTCCTTTCTTTTTTTTTTCCGTATAGCCTTTGGCACCCCATCAGGAGGCATTTTCCAAGTCTCGAGCAGAGCTGAGCCAATGTGAGGCCGATCTTCAAGGGTTCACGGAGGAGATAAATGCCCTCGAACTGTTCAACGGACATAAAGAAGAAGAGATCAAGGACCTCCGAGCCGAGTTGGCCACGGTTAATAAAGAACAGACCGACCTGATCGAGCAAGTAATGACAATATTAAAAGCTCATGGACTCGATTCAGGAACGATGGATAACACTTCAATCTCACAGGTTCAGCAGAAGGTCGAGAGCATCGAGCAGTTCCGTGAAGAGGTCAATATGATGAAGGCGGGAGAAAGAGTGGGTCCGAGAATGGGGAGGACCCTGATGGAGAAGAGGCTTCCCCCGAGGATAGTTAGGAACCTTATGATTTTTCTCTTTTTTTTTGAACTTTGTGTAGGACCTTGATCAGTCCTTATAAATATCTTTATATATATAAAAGATCTCTTTTCTCTCTGACTTGTTTTTATTCGATTTCTGCCTTGTGTTTCATTCATGCCTTATGAAAATTTTGTTCACAAGTTCGAAGCTTAGGAAATTTGATCGAGGTCTGACTAGAGTAGTCTTTATAATCGAGTAAGTACTTGCTCGAACTCGAAGTAGGATGACCTAAGGTTTTAGTTGAGTGAGGTTTACTTCTCAAACTCAAAAAATAAAGTGGCCCTTAGGCTCTTGAATTAGGCCGATATAGCCTCAAAAGAATGGCCTTTTTCTCTTTTCGGCTTAAAAAAGTTAACCATATAAAAATTTGTTATGCCTTAACACGAGATAAATCGGTACCCATTAGGTTTTTTGAGAGTTGGTGTTATCGAAACCCTTTGCTTTGTTATGCCTTAGCATGAAATAAGGTTTTTCGAGAGTTCGAACAATTCGGTACCCCTTAGGATTTTCGAGGGTTGATGTTATCGAAACCCTTTGTAATTTTGCCGAGGGTAGCCTTTTTAACCAGTTTTGTGAAAATATTAGAAGGCCTATTTTATTACGGAATTCGGACGTCTCCGAACCGTGTTAGTTTGGTCATAGCCTTTAACTTGGGATTTGCCTCTTGGGCTTGTTTCCTGATTATACTTCGAACTTGTTCGAAGTGTCAGTCCCCGAGTGGGGTGGCTGTGGCCTATAAAAATGAGGGTTGGCTTTTTAAGGTCTTATGATCTCGAGACTTTAATAATTCAATTACGTCGATTTTTTGGATGGCAGTCCCTGAGTATAGGAAAGTTGTTTGAACTTCAGTTGTGATCGGCCCTTAAGCCTGTTTCCACAATAGACCAAAAGTATGAAATTGTAAAGTAAAAATTTCTCTAAGGCATGAAATATTTGGCAAGGAAAAATACTTCTCTCAATAGATTATACATGCGTAAATGTTTTCCATTAGGACTCGAGTAATCTACATGGACACGGCTCGATTGACCGTTTGGCCCTTACAAAATTTTACCTATCGAGACCCTGTTGACACGAAGTATCTTCCTTGTAACAAAGTTGACATTAGAGGGTGATGCCCCCAGTATTCGAGGTTGATTGTAAAGAAGCCTCGGATACTGTTGAATTGCTCTAAGTTAGCACGAACAGTAGTTGCCTCGTTAAAAGCCTCGCCGAAAAAACCCATTTGAGACAAAAACCGGTCTAAGGGAAAAAGAGTGCAATGCGTGCTTTCAGACCTAAGGACTTTGTGATGAAGAATCCTTCGATGTATTCGATTGAACACCTACAATTTTTTAGTATAAAATATAAATGAAAATGGAAAAGCTCATACCTTAGCAATAATATCATTTGAGCAGTGATATGTTCCAATTGTTCGGTAATTGCTCGTCGTTCGTCGTGCCAAGTTTGTAGGATCCTTTTCAGACGATATCGAGGACCTAGTACGGTCCATCCCTGTTTGGGCCAAGTTTTCCTTCGTTTGGGTCTTGAGTATTGAGGGTGACCTTTCTCATAACTAAGTCCCCTATTTTAAAGTGTCGAAGATTGGCTCTTCGGTTGTATTACCTTTCGATCCGCTATTTCTGTGCGGCCATTCGAACGAGGGCGACTTCCCGTCTTTCATCTAGAAATTCGAGGCTTCTATTCATAGCCTCATGATTTGACTCTTCTATTTCATACCGAAACTTGAGGCTAGGTTCCCCAACTTTGACCAGGATCAGAGCTTCGGCACCATAGACTAAAGAAAACGGTGTTGCCCATGTACTGGATTTTGATGTTGTTCGGTACGCCCAAAGGACATCGAGCGATATTTCTCTCCATTTTACTTTAATGTCGGACAATCTTTTCTTTTGATTTTGAATGATGGCCTTGTTTGTCGATTCGGCCTGTCCATTCCTACTAGGATGAAATGGCGTTGACAAGATCCTTTTTATTTTGTGGTCTTCGAGAAACTTTGTCACTTTGCTGCCGATGAATTGCTTTCCATTGTCGCATACGATATTGGCAGTCATCCTGAATCGGCATATAACGTGGTCCCAAATGAAGTGTATGACTTCTTTTTCTCTGAGTTTCTCGAAGGCCTGTGCTTCAACCCACTTAGCGTAATAGTTTGTCATAAACAAAATGAATTTAGCTTTATCTGGGGCCGATGGTAGAGGGCCGACGATATCCATTCCCCATTTCATGAACGACCATGGGGATAAGACTGGGTGGGGTTGCTCTTCGGTTGGTGGATCATCGGCGCATACCTTTGCCATTTTTCGCACTTCTGAACAAACTCTTTTGTATCCTTTTCCATATCGGCCCAATAGTATCCTGCTCTGATGACTTTGTGAACTAATGACTCGGCGCCGGAATGATTTTCGCAAGTGCCTTTGTGAATTTCCCGTAGGACATAGTCGGTGTATCCCGGTCCCAAACATATCGCCAATGGTCCGTCGAATATTCCCCTATACAGTGTTTCATCCTCGGCCAATGTGAACCATACGGCCTTTGTGCATAGAGTCCTCGATTCCTGAGATTACGATGGAAGTTTCTTGTTCTTTAAGTATTCAATATACTTATTCCTCCAATCCCAGGTCAGACTCGTGGAGTTTATTTCGGCGTGGCCTTCTTCGATTACCGACCTAGAAAGTTGTACAACAGCCCCCGAGCTAAGTTCGTCGTCTTCAACTGATGACCCCAAAATTTGCAAAGGCATCAACCTCGTTGTTTTGCTCTCGAGGTACGTGCTCTAGGGTCCCTTCTTTGAATCGATGTAGAGCCACATGTAGTTTGTCCAAGTACCTTTACATTCGGTCTTCTCGAACCTCGAAAGTTCTGTTGACTTAATTTATCACAAGTAGGGAGTCGTATTTGGCCTCGATGACCTCTGTTCCCAAATTCTTAGCTAGTTTGAGACCTGCAATCATGGCTTCATACTCGGCCTCATTGTTTCTTGCCTTTGATGTTTTGATATATTGTCTAATTGTATTAGCTGTGGGTGGCTTCAAAATGATGCCTAGCCTGGACCCCTTCACATTCGAAGCGTCGTCTATGAATAGGGTCCACACCCTTGATGATGTACCCGATATTAGTAATAGTTCCTTTTTGACCTTGGGTACGAGGGCTGGCGTAAAATTGGCCACGAAGTCAGCCTAGATTTGAGACTTGATGGCCGTTCGGGGTTGATACTCGATATCGTACCCGCTGATTTCGATGGCCCATTTGGCCAATCGGCCCGAGAGTTCAGGTTTATGCAAAATATTGCAAAGGGGATAGGTAGTCACCATACAAATTGGATCACATTAGAAATATGATTTTAACTTCCTAGAGGCGCTTATAAGAGCAAGCGATAATTTTTCTAAGTGTGGGTACCGGGTCTCAGCCTCACCTAAAGTACTAACATAGTAAACAGGAAATTGCGTACCTTGCTCTTCTCGAACTAGGACACCATTTACCATGATTTTCGAGACTTCTAAGTACAAGTAGAGTTGCTCGTCCACTATCGTAGTATGAAGCGGTGGCGGGTTCGAGAGGTACCGCTTTAATTCTTCCAATGCTTTTTGGCATTCCAAGGTCCATGCAAAATTGTTCTTCTTTTTAAGTAGTGAGAAAAACTGGTGACTTCTATCTGAAGACCTCCAGATGAATCGGCCTAGGGTGGCTATGCGCCATGTTAACCTTTGTACGACCTTAACATTGTCCACGACAGTGATGTCTTCCATTGCCTTGATTTTATCGGGGTTGATCTCGATTCCCTGATTTAACGCCATAAAGCCGAGGAACTTGCTCGAACCGACCCCGAATGCACATTTCTCCGGGTTGAGCTTCATGTTGTACTTCATTCGTATGTTGAAGTTCTCCTGCAAATGTTTCAAATGGTCCTCTGCTCGCAGAGACTTAACTAGTGTATTGTCAATATAAGCCTCCATCGATTTACCTATTTGTTCTTCGAACATTCGATTTACTACGCATTGATAAGTAGCACCAGCATTTTTTAGTCCAAATGGCATTACGTTATAATAATAGGCGTCGTATTTAGTGATGAACGAAGTCTTTTCCTGATCCTTCAAGTTCATTTTTATTTGATTGTACCCAGAGTAGGCATCGAGAAAACTAAGGATCTCGTGGCTGGTCGTGGCATCGATTATGCGATCGATATTCGGCAAAGAAAAGGAATATTTAGGGCAAGTTGTTTAAATCCTTATAATCTACGCACATTCTGAGTTTATTCCCTTTTTAGGGACTACAACTACGTTTACTAACCATTCGGGAAATATCCGGGGTGGATCCTAGCTTGAGAAATTTGGTTACCTCGTCATTGATGAATGCATGTTTTACCTCGGACTGGGGCCTTCTTTTTTGTTTTACTGGGCGGAACTTTAGGTCCAAGCTCAGTCGATGTGTAGTGATCTCTGGTGGGATCCCTGTCATATCTTGGTGGGACAAAGCAAAACAATCCATGTTTTCTAAAATAAATTGAATAAGTTTTTTTCATGAGCTCGGGGGTTAACCCCGTGCCAAAGTATAACTTTCATTCAGGCAGGTATTCGATCAGAATGACCTGCTGATCACGCTCAACTATGTCTTCTATAAAGACTAAACGGGCGTTGCAAATATAAATCT
>ML369511.1:0-11291 GCA_005239525.1 Nicotiana knightiana
AAGGCAGTTAAAGGGCTCACAGATCCCTCCACAGGTAAACACATAAATAGCACGTCTCAAACAGAACGAAGGTCTCAAAGACATGATTTAAAGCAGGAGTTTTAAGTTGGAAAGCAGTAGGTCTTGGCGGGTTTTAGCAAAAGGGAATGATTTTGAAAACTCAGTAATAAAACAGGAAATTCACTTAAAACGGAGTAGTTTTTAGGAAAGAGTGATGGATTCTGGATATCCATTTTATCGAAGGCAGGATCAGGAATTTAAAATGGACAGCAACTTAGATACTTTTCGCAGTAAAAAAATTGAATAATTCCAGAAAAGCCAATAATTGGAAGTGAGGCAGGACTTTTTCAATAACAAAGGGTGATTTCGAAAAGGAGTGACTAACTTTGAAATCCACTAATTCAACATAGTGCAAGAATCAGTAGTCTAAAGGAGTTTTAGTAAAAGGAGAGTGAGTGCACAATTTCAAGAACCAGTAATTTAAAAAATAGAGCAAGGATTTAGAAAAAAACAGAATGATTTGCATTAACTTCAGAAAAGGAGAATCATTTTGAAAATCCATCAGTTGCAGGAGTAAAAGTAGTGACAAACAGCCAGGTTCTAAGGTTTTCAGAAGAGACTGATTAGTTCTATGGATCACTTTTAATACAATCAAGACATAAAACGATTGATTTTTATGTCATTAGGCCTAAGGTTTGCCTAGGCGTTCGTAATACTGATTATTTGTATTATGAGAATCAAAACTAGTGAAATGCAAGTCCTTAACCCTGATTTTAAAGACATGGAATACATTGAAGACAATGTTGAATTTGCAAAAACATTTTTAGACATTTTTACACAGTTTTAACGAAGTTATTAGGTTTCATACATACTGACTAGGTGTTCAACAGAATATCAAACATGTTGAACGCAAAATCCTAGAGAACATGGTATCTAATGCACACATGGGTACCTAAAACATGGTTTCTAAATGTAGTGCTTATGAAAAATGCAGCAGCAGTAATGTTATAGCAGCTCATTACTTTGTTATAGTTATTAACTGTGACCTGGACTTATAAGAGGACATGAATATCATAGACATGCTGAAATAAAGAACTAAACATGATTTCTAATGCATGGTATGCATGTCCTAAACATGATACTATTGCACACATAGGTAATAAATCTTATAGTCATGATTTGTACCTGTACCTATCTAAGCATGCATAATCCCCTCCCATAATCACCATCCAGCCTCAAATATTAATTTACAGATACTTACAGGCCAAGAATAACGAATTACATTATTAAAAGGAAAATAAGAAGTTACTTTTATAGGGAGCCTTCAATCAGGCCCATTCTTCCAACCTCAAACCTTTCGAGTTTCACAGCCTTACATGGTTTGGGTGTGGCAAAGCTCCCTAGGGCCCTCTTGGATCCTTCGCCAATACCAACACCCAGATATAATTTCCAAACTTAAGCATATGCAGTGTGGAAATACCAGCCTCAGTGTGTCAAAGTTCAGAGGGAACTCGAGAGATTCCCTAAGCAATGCTCACACTGAGGGGGTAGAACCTAGGTCTCAAGGAATAATGTGAAGTCCCATAAGTGAGTTTGAAAAAATAGAAGAGTTTTGAAAGAGAGTTCATAAACCAAAGAATTTTTTTGGCAAAAATAGTTTTTAAAAAAAGAGATGAGTGAGGAACAACCTTCACATAGCATCAGAGATTCACAACCAAAACACACAGCATTACAACAGGTTCATACATTACAAGTAGTGGTAATGGGGATGGGAACAGGTAGAACATTTAATGGTAAACAATCCAGTGAAAGATCTAGGAATGGTTTGGACATGATCAGAGATCGCTTACTTTGACATAACCATAAACCAACCATAAAGGAGTCGCATAGAGAGGGTCAAGGGATTGGGGTACAATACAATCATGAAAACAACTAATAGATATGCCCAAAACACACAGGACAAGAGAGATAATAGCATGTTGAGGATGTATTCTAGTTGCAAGTTTCACAGAAGAACCATAAATAAATACAGACTAAGAATAATAAGAACTAAAACAAGTAGAGAATCATGTTGTTGATGAAGCTTTAAATTTAAAATAAGACATACCAATGAAGAGGAAGGCAAGCAGAATGAGAGAACAAGATAAAGAACACAATGGTTAGCCTTGGCTTGTAGCCAGCTAATAGTAGATAAGAACAAAGAACCCGAGTAATAGAGCAGAGAGCTTTAGTGTGAGAGAGAGTTTTTAACCACAAGTGTGTGTGTGTGTTTGTGAAAATCTAGAACTTTTATAGTTGAGAAACGAGTAGCAAAATATGGTAAGAATCACAATGGCATGGTAATCAAAGGACTAAGAATCAATCAGTTAGGAAATGAATGACACGGTTCCCTTAAGTCAAGGGATTTCAAAAACTCAAACGGTAAAACCAATAACACATAAGGAAAATAATATCAGTACACGACCAAATAAGAAAAGAATCATAGTTCATTAAGTATAGGGTAAAGAATTAAGGCTAAGTTCAAAAATATTCAAATTAAGGAAATAGACAATAAGAATAAAGCACCACATGCGAATCAATTAATTCTGAATAGAAATTGAGGGTTTAAACGAAAGTCTGTCAATCGACCCCCCCCCCCCAGTAAGGAATCCAGAATCGATCAAGTGAAAGTCACAATTCTATATTCATCATATAAATTGATAAGAATGCTCAGACATAGTAAACCAGCGTTTCAAACAAGTGCTAGTAGAGAGATGCAAATATGAACAACCCAGATAGTCATAAGCATAAGTTAGGCTATGAAAAATCAGTAGAACACATTCAAACCAATGTAATCATAGAAACTCAAGCAAAGAGAGACCAACAGTCATGCTAATACATAGAACCACATATAGAAGCCTAGGAAAATTAGGGTGCTTAACATAAACGAGATAAAAGCTAGTAAAAGTCATAGAATTAGTTATATATGCAAAGAATAGACTCAAACACAAAGAAAAACTTAGCTTTTAACAGGCATAAAAAGGGTTCTTAGAAACCCTAGATTTAAAAGGAAGTAAAAACGTTTGAAAATTGAAGATTCTTAAAGACTGAGTTGAGAATAATGTAAAACATAAGGAAACAAGCTTGAATCATTAAAAAATACCATGAATCCGAGAGGTTTAGGCAAAAAATTAGAGTTTCATAAGAGAACCAGAGATAACCGGAGAACCTACCGTGAAACTCAAAGATCGTGGTGGATATGGCATGGACTTGTCAAAACCCCACCGGAGAGGCCGGGAACGACCCAAAGCAGGACCCTAGGTGCAAGTTGGCATGGCCCAGACCCTCGAGGGCTTCAGAGATGAAGTGAACAAGATAAAAGAGACCTCATGAAGGCTTGTAGTCGAAAGGATGGTGGTCGGAGATGGCTGGAGCAAGGCGGAGGAGCTTCATCAGAGACAGTGTAGGGGAACAAGGAAGGTTCTAGAGAGAATAAACATAGAGAGATGAGTGGTCTCTGAAAAATGAGGGGTCGGGGAGGGGGGTCGTTTGAGTTAATTTTGGCAAGGATGGATCTGGGTCGTTGATCTCATTTGATCAACGGCTCAGATTAATATAGGGGTTGGGCCGGGTTAGTTTTAGTATTGGGGTGGGGGTGAATTTGGGTTAGAGATCAGATGGGGTTGGGTTGAAATGTGGCTAGGATTTAAATAAAATGTGGCTAGTCGTTAAATACCCATAAAAACATATAATTAATTAATTAAAATAGCTAATAATTTTATAAAAAATAAATTAAGTTTAAATAGGTAAAATTGCAGTAATTAACTAATATTAAGTGTAAAAATGCATAATTTTCTAATTGAAATAGTGCAAAAATGTCCAATTGGGCCATAATTGTAAAATTATTGTAATTGAAATTAAATAAGACCCAATTGGCTAATTTGTGAAATAATTGAGTTTCACTAGATATAAAATTGATTATAAATAACATACAGAGCAGGGAAATATTTTAAAATTATTTCTAGCATAAATTATGAATTATTTAAATATGAAATATTAAAATAAACAGAAAAATAATTTAATAAAAATAGGGAAAAACACTCATTATTACAAAGAGTAATTTTGAGGGCTTATATGCAAGTTTGAAAATTAATTTGAGGAAAAATTGGGTATCAACAATAGTTATATAGTTGGTTTTAGTTCGCGGTTCGTTTCTTCATATCAAATATTATTCCGGATTACATTTATTGGAAATTATTAGATTTAGTTTATTTTAAATTGCCTCATTGTGTTCAAGTAAATATTCAAGGAAAATGGCTAATCAAGTTCTAACATTGGCTTGCTTAACAAGTGTGGATTTAGGCGCCATCACGATCCCGTGGGTTGGGAATTTGGGTCGTGACACAAAGATCCCTTCTCTCCCTAGCAGTACATTTAGCATAGACCACTGTAATGTTGAGCTCCTTATTTTGTAAAGTATGAGTGAGTTTCACAGTTTGTTGTTTTTCATTGGCTATGATAACATAATTGTATTCCTGTTTCTAGAAACACCAAATCTGTCAATTCATGTTAGCTTGGCAGTGCAGAAATCCCAAATATCTCATGTAACCTTCAATCTTCTTCTTGTTGATGAAAGGTTCCATAATGTCTACGAAGTCAATATTATTGATATGACATAGATTTTTCAGTCTGGCCTTTATATTCCATATGATTGCACTAATCATGGAAATAGGAGGGAGTGGATCAACTTTGACTCCTTCCCTTGGAGGAAGGACACATTTTTTCTTTGTTTTTTCCACTCTTTCTGTTTCTGCTTCTGCCTTTTTTAACATGGGAGATTCCCTGTCTGTTGGTAAGCTCTTTTAAGTGAGCTTCAGCCGGGTCATCAGGTTCTTTGTTGAGTGTTTCATCACTGTTGTCTGAAAGAGAAATGTTAGAATTCCTAGATCCTTCATCAATCATCCTATCCTGGTCTTGTATCCTCTTCTCTTCAATTTTGTATCCACCAAGGACTACCACTACTTGACTTCCAGGATGTTTTTATTTCTGATGGTAAGGAATCTGATTTTGTATTAGAGCTTCCTTGATTTCTGTTTGTTTCTCTCATGTTGACACTCCCCAAGTCATGGCATTGCGTCGTTGATTTGTTTCGAGTTGTTGGCCTACATCCTCCATGTTGTCATTTCTATGTTTATCATTAATAGAATAGCTTTCATCCACCTTTTCAATATTATCCGAGTTGGAATTGGAGGTTCCTTTTTGAGTGTTATCTATATTCTTCGATCTGTTATTCTCCATTACTCCCAACTCCTTGAGACTTTCTTCCATGAGAGCGTGTGAAGCAGTTGTTTTACCTCCCACAACATTCTTAGGAGTGTCTTTATTCTTCTTTTTCATCAGAGGTTTATATTGTAACGACCCGACCGGTTGTTTTGAGCTCTAGCGCGTCGTTCAACAGTTTGAAGTCGCGAGCAGCTCCTTTTCACGTATTATGACTTGTAGGTGTGGTCAAAATTGAATTTCGGGAAGTTTAGAGTTGATTTGGAAAGAAAATTCCCATTTCAGAAGAAATTCTGATTGTGGAGACCAGTGCGGTTTCTTTCACCGCTTTCAGCTGAGGGGAGCGGCATATCAGTGGTGGCGGGCCTATGAGCTGAGTAGTCCGAACGAGGCAGCCTCACTCACTTTAGAGATATTTCTGCGAGAGTATGTCCCTCAGAGCCTCAGGGATACTTGGCGCGCGAAGTTCAAGCAGTTGCACCAGGGTACTATGATTGTGTCGGAGTATGCAGTCTGTTTCAGTGAGTTAGCTCGGCATGCACCAGCCTTGGTTGCAACCGTCAGAGAGCGGGTTCGGCGCTTCATTGAGGGACTTCACCCTAGTATTCGGACCAGTATGGCCAGAGAGTTGGAGATGGATATCACTTATTAGTAGGCGGTGAGTATTTCCAGAAAGTAGAGGGCATGTTCGCCCCTGACCGAGAGGAGAGAGAGGCCAAGAGGTCTCAAGAGATTGGCCATTTTTCAGGAGCTCGTGCACCATCAGCACGTTACGGTAGGGGCTTTGTGGGTCGTCCTGTTCATTCAGCCTTTCCAGCNATAGCGTCCTCCGCGGGGTTGTTTTGAGTGTGGGACACTCTTCACATGATTAGAGATTGCCCCAAGGCAAGGAGGGGTGCACCTCCACAGTCTTATCAGCCTTCACGCACTCCGCCGGGTCCTCCAACTATTCTTCCAGCCCCAGCTGCCACTCCAACTCCTCAATTAGCTCGAGGTGGAGGTCGGGGAGGTAGAGGTCTCCCTAGAGGGGGAGGCCAGGCCAGATACTATGCTCTTCCATCACGTTCCGAGGTTGTTTCTTCAGACACAGTCATCACAGGTATTGTCCCTGTCTGCCATAGGGATGCATCAGTATTAATTGACCCAGGCTCTACGTATTCATATGTGTCCTCTTATTTTTCTCCACATTTAGGGATATATTGGGATTCTTTGAGTTCCCATGTTTATGTATCTACTCCTGTGGGAGACTCTCTAGTTATGGACCGCGTATGTCGGTCGTGTTTGATTACTCTTGGTGGTTTTTAGACAAGTGTTGATTTGTTATTACTCAACATTGTAGATTTCGATGTTATCTTGGGCATTGACTGGTTGTTGCCCTATTATGCTATTCTTGATTGTCACGCTGAGATTGTGATGCTGGCTATGCCAGGCTTGCCGATATTAGAGTGGAGAGGTACCTTAGAGTATACTCCTCGTAGGGTTATTTCATTGCGGATGGTTGAGAAGGGGTGTGATGCGTATTTGGCCTACGTGAGAGATGTTAGTGTTGATACCCCTACAGCTGAGTCAGTCCCAGTAGTGAGGGACTTTCCTGATGTATTCCTAGCTGATCTCCTGGGTATGCTGCCCCACAAATATATTGATTTCGGCATTGATTTGTTGCCAGGCACCCAGCCCATTTCTATTCCTCCTTACCGTATGGATCCTCCTGAGTTGAAGGAGTTGAAGAAGTAGTTACAGGAGTTGCTTGATAAGGGTTTCATCAGACCCAGTGTATCACCTTGGGGTGCTCCGATATTATTTGTGAAGAAAAAAGATGGTTCTACGCGTATGTGTATTGATTATCGGCAGCAGAACAAGGTTACAGTGAAGAACATGTATCCTTTGCCTCACATTGATGATTTATTAGACCAACTACAGGGTTTCAGAGTATTCTCCAAGATTGACTTGCGATCTGGCTATCATCAGCTGAAGATTCGGGAGTCGGACATCCCGAAGACTGCCTTGAAGACCAGACATGGTCACTATGAGTTTCTTGTCATGTTATTTGGGCTGACCAATGCCCCAACAGCTTTTATGCATTAGATGCACAGTGTGTTTCGGCCTTACCTTGTTTCCTTCGTCATTGTGTTTATTGACGACATTCTGGTGTATTCCCGATCACGGGAAGATCATGAGCAGCACTTGAGGACCGTGCTTCAGACTTTGAGGGAGAAGAGGTTTTATGTGAAATTCTCTAAGTGTGAGTTCTGGTTTGATTCAGTGGCATCCTTGGGCCACATAGTGTCTTGTAATGGGATCAAAGTAGATCTGAAGAAGGCGGAGGCGGTGCAAAGCTAGCCTAGACCGTCATCAGCTATGGAGATTCGCAGTTTCCTTGGTTTGGTAGGGTACTACCGTCGCTTTGTAGAGGGGTTTTCATCTATTGCAACACCTATGACCAGACTAAGCCAGAAGGGTGCTCCGTTCAAGTGGGCCAAGGAGTGTGAGGATAGCTTTCAGAAGCACGAGACAACTTTGACTTCGGCCCCAGTATTAGTGTTGCCTACAGGTTCGAGGTCATACACTGTCGAGTAAGCAGCTATTGTTCACGCCCTAAAGATCTGGCATCATTACTTGTACGGTGTTCCATGTGAGATTTTTATGGATCACCGGAGTTTGCAGCACTTGTTCAGGTAGAAGGACCTCAATTTGCACCAGCGGAGATTGTTGGAGTTACTAAAGGACTATGACATCACTATATTATACCACCCCGGGAAGGCCAATGTGGTGGCCGACTCCTTGAGTCACCGGGCGGAGAGTTTGGGGAGTTTGGCATATCTTCGGCAGTTCAGAAGCCCTTAGCTTAGGATGTTCAGTCCTTAGCCAGTCAGTTCGTGAGATTAAATCTTTCAGATCCTTGCCGGGTTTTAGCTTGTGTGGTGGCTCGGTCTTCTCTTTATCGCTGCATTCGAGAGCGCCAGTATGATGATCCCCACCTTCTAGTTCTTCAGGACAGGGTTCGGCGAGATGATGCCAAGGATGTGACTATAGGAGATGACGGTATGATGAGGATGCATGGTCGGATTTGTTTGCCCAATGTGGATGGGCTTCAGGATTTGATTCTTGAGGAGGCCCATAACTCGCGGTATTCCATTCATCCGGGTACCGCGAAGATGTACCAGGATCTGAGACAGCACTATTGGTGGAGAAGGATGAAAAAGGATATAGTGGAGTTTTTGGCCAAGTGTCTCAACTGTCAGCAAGTCAACTATGAGAATCAGAGGCCAGGAGGGTTATTTCAGCAGATTGAGCTTCCAGAGTAGAAGTGGGAGCGGATCACCATGGACTTTGTGGTTGGACTTCCTCCGACTTTGAAAAAGTTCGATGCTATTTGGGTGATTGTGGATCGGCTGACCAAGTCAGCCCATTTCATTCAAGTGTTGACTACATACTCCTCCGAGAGGTTGGCGGAGATTTATATCAGGGAGATTGTTCGCCTCCACGGTATTCCAGTATTTATCATTTCAGACAAAGGTACACAGTTCACTTCATAGTTCGGGAGAGGCGTTCAACATGAGCTAGGCACCAGGGTAGAGTTGAGTACAGCCTTTCACCCTCATATGGACGGGAAATCGGAGCACACGATTTAGATTATTGACGATATGCTCTGTGACTGTGTGATGTATTTTGGAGGGTCATGGGACCGATACTTTCCACGTGCAGAGTTTGCTTATAATAACAGCTACCAGTCCAGCATTCAGATGGCGCTGTATGAGGCTTTATATGGTAGACGGTGCCGGTCTCCAGTGGGATGGTTTGAGCCGGGGCGAGGCCTGATTGTTGGTTACAAACTTGGTCTAGGATGCCCTGGACAAGGTGAAGGTGATTCAGGAGAGACTTCGCACAACTCAGTCCAACCAGAAGAGTTATGCGGACTGGAAGGTTCGTGATTTGGCATTTATGGCTGGTGATTGGGTTTTGCTTCGAGTATCTCCTATGAAGGGTGTCATGAAGTTCAGGAAGAAGGGTAAGCTAAGTCCGAGATTCATTGGTCCTTTTGAGTTATTGCAGCGTGTTGGGGAGGTTGCTTATGAGTTAGCCTGACCTCACCACCTAACAAGAGTTCATCCGCTATTCCACGTCTCTATGCTCCGGAAGTATCATGGTGACCCGACTCATGTTTTGGATTTCAGTTCAGTCCAGTTGGACAAGGATTTATCGTATGTTGAGGAGCCAGTCAATATATTTGATAGACAAGTCAGAAAGCTCAGGTCTAAGAATATTGCATCAGTCAAGGTTCAGTGGAGGGGTCAGCCGGTCGAGGACGCGACTTGGGAGATTGATCAGGATACGCGAAGTCAGTACCCCCATCTTTTCACAGCTTCTGGCATGTCTCTATACTCGTTCGAGCACGAACGGTTTTATTAAGAGGGAGAGAATGTAACAACCCGGTCGGTCATTGTGAGAGTTAGCGAACGGAACCCCTAATAACTTCTTCCCCACTTTTATATCTACTTATGGGACTTGTTGGGTGATTAGTTGCGAAATTCGGAGAGTTTTCTGCACACATAGTCCCTATATATGAGTTTAAGCTTTATAAATCGGACCGTAGTTAGAACTGTGTGAAGGCGGATCCGGAATAGAATTTTGTCGACTCCGTTAGCTCCGTTGGGTTATTTCGGGTTAGGAGCGTGTCCGGATTGTGTTTTTAAGGCCTGTAGTAGAATTAGGCTTGAATTGGCGAAGGTCAGAATTTTGGAGATTTTGGCCGATAGGTGAAATTTTGGTATCTGGCTCGGAATTGAATTCCAGGAGTGGTTGTAGGTCCTTATGTCGTTTATGACCTGTGTTTAAAATTTGACGTCCTTCGGACTAGTTTTGACATGTTTCGGCATCGGTTGTGGATTTTTGAAATTTCATCAGTTCTTAGGCTTGAATCCATGCATAATTGGCGATTTTGATGTTATGTGATGTCTTTTGAAGGCTGGACTAAGTTTTGATAAGGTATTAGGACTGGTTGGTAAGTTTGGTTGAGGTCCCAGGGGCCTCGAGGATGTTTCGGATGCTCAACAGGATGATTTTGGAGTTAGAGAACCAGCTGAAGCATTGCTGGTTTTGGTGTTTCGCACCTGCGGATGGGGAGCCGCATGTGCGGTGGAGGGACTCGCATGTGGAGAGCCACAAATGTGGCCCAGTGATCATAGGTGCGGCCCCAGTTCATTTAGTGAGTTTTCGCACCTACGATGTATTTTTCGCAGGTGCGGGACCGCTGGTGCGGTCCAATGAGTCGCAGGTGCGGAATTACTGGGTTGTTTATACAAAATCCGAGGGTTTGAAATTCATATTTTCTAAAATGATTTGGAGCTCGGGATTGACAGTTTTGAGTGGGTTTTGAGGAGAATATTCAAAAGTAGCGATTCCTAACCTCACTTTACTAGTATATCATTAATCCATAGCAATTTCTTCAATATAATCAATGAATTTGAGTGAAAAATCATGAAAATGGGAGGAAGGATCCCCAAATAGAAATCTGAGTATTTAATGATATTTTGACGTTGGTTTTCGATGATTCTCGTTCGAGTGAGTTCGTGAGTGAATGTGTGTTTTAAATTTGTAAATTTCACTCGATTCCGAGACGTGGGCCCAGGGACTTTTTGGGCAATTTTTCTAATTTCACATTGTAACCTTGAACTAATTAGCTAGATCGATTTATTACGATGATATTTACATTATGAAACTTATGTGAATAGATTCAGGCCATTCGGAGTTTGCTACTCGTAGCAAGAACGTGATTCCGGGTTGATTTGAGCAGTCGAGGTAAGTGGCTTGCCTAATTTCGTGTTGGGGACTTCCCCTTAGGATATTTGCTGCTAAATATTGTGTGGGCGCCGCCGTGTACGTGAGGTGACGAGTACGTACACGGGCCATTATTTTAAAAATCTCATTTTTCCTCACTAAAACATAAATTGTTTCCTCTTTTAAAAACATGCTCTCATATGATATATTGTTTAATTTAGATTAGGAAAGCATGCTTACGTGCCTAATTGCCT
>MDKJ01168990.1:0-33088 GCA_005239525.1 Nicotiana knightiana
ATACCTATGCACGACATGACATTCATACGCATATGCATGATGCTAAAAGTAATTTATTATTACCGAGTTAACCAGACATACAGGTTGAGTCAATTACTCTATATGCCTTCTATGTCTCTTATGTATTTATTTATATGCCTTACATACTCAGTACATTATTCGTACTGACATCTCTTTTTGCCTGGGGACGCTGCGTTTCATGCCCGCAGGTGCAGGTAGGCGAACTGACGGTCCCCCTTCTTAGGATCCCTGATCAGCAAGAATTGAAGTGCTCCACTTGATCCGGAGCTACTTTTGGTTTTGGTACGATACGTTTGTATATAGATATATATGGGTATGACGTGTCTTAGACCGGTCATTATACAGTTATGTTTCAATTAGAGGTCTGTAGACAATATGTCTAGTTGGATAGTATGTGGCCTTGCCGGCTTCCAGTTTTGAGATGTATAATTATCTATAGCAGCCATGTCGGCTCGTCCTACGTATATTGTACATATATGTATGTATGCCTTTTTGTGTAGATTTCCTTCATGTATAATGTTCTCGTAATTCAGCAGATGTTATTCAGGTTCATATTTTAGACGCATGTTTAGGGGTGTTTGACAGGTAGGAATCTGGCACCCGTCGGGGCCCATCGGTTTGGGTCATGACATTTTATTTCATTCAAAACAGATATGTATTTCTTTCTGTCACGCCCCGAACCTGGGCCTGGATGTAATACGACACTTGGTGCCTGACTACATCCGATCGAGCAAACCAATTGGATGGTTGAATCAACATATGATATCATAACATACTAAATGGGGAAGATAAACTAACACATGCTGATATACTGAAAGTATGGATGATACAAATCAAAGTGCGGAATTACTAATACAATTCTGAACATATTTATAGTTAACATAGCTTAATATGAAAAGCATGCGACTCTGTCTAACTGTTAGTCTAGTCTATGAAGCCTCTAATGAAGTACTAAAAATACTAATTGTCTGAAATACTGAAGACTGTAAGGTAATCATAATGCCCCGAAAGAACTGGGGATCACCAAATAGCTGGTACGAGAATCCTAGCGCTCTGAATAGTCAACCTGTAAACCATTACCTGCATCGTGAGATGCAGGGCCCGGGCAAAAGGGATGTCAGTACATTTGAATTGCAATGGTATGTAAATCAACTAAAAGAAAGAATTATAAATGCTTAAACTGAAACTAAGTTGATAACTGAGAATTAATAATCGATAACTGAAATGATAACTATTGAAACTGAAATTGAAATGATAATTGAACTGATATCTGATAACTGAACTGATAGCTAATAACTGATAAATAAACTGGCAAAGGAAGTAAGGATATAACTACTCCCTTCTGAATGATGAACAACCTGTTTATCTGAATAAGCTATGGCCTCGGGCCCAATATATACGTGCACAAGCTACGGCCTCGGGCCCAAGTATACGCATACATAACTACGGCCGCAGGCCCAAACATGCATAAAGCATAAAGCATAAACTACGGCCTCAGGCCCAAACATGCATAAAGCATATAAACTACGGCCTCAGGCCCAAATACAGGTGTTCAACATTCAGGAATTTAAAATCAGAAACTGAGAACCATACTGCAATACATGATACTAAAATGCTGAATCACACTGAGTTACGTAATACTGGAATATTGAATAAGACTAGACTGAGACATGTATTCTTGAACTGATTATGAACACTGAAACTTCAACTGTTTATGAAATGCTGAGTAAGTTGTACTGAGACTCAGGGATATCAAACCCAAGTATATATTGAATACTAATTGAGCTCACAACGTTCAGAATGAAAGTCATGAACGAGTTATGAAGCTAGAGAATAGGAGTTCTACAACTATTCAAGGAACTAGGCTAAACTATATTTCTGAGGCAATTAGTAACGTGATAAAAGAAACATAGCATAGAGAGAATCATTAACATTCCCAAACATAGAGAGTTAGCCTCACATACCTTAACTCATGATCTTGAGCGTAATACAACATTCTCCAACCCTTTCAACTTTAATATATATCAATACAAGTCAAAGGGATTCCAAATTAGCCACAATAGTCATGTTTTGGTCACTTAGGCATTTTATCAAACACTTGGTGGCATAAAGCTTCATAGCCTTATTAATGGTGTTTCTACACCCAATAACTCATTGTCTTTCTCCTCGATAAATTCTAAAGTCTCAAATGATTATAATCAACATTATTCTTCATCACCCATAAGATAAACAACACCCTTAACCAATAATCAACAATGAACCCACCAAACCTATGACGCTCATGCTTTTCTATCAAACCCATCAGCTCATATCTCATGAACTAGGGTCTATAATTATTAAACCAATGTTAGAATCAATTAGAGGGTGAAGACATTACCTCTTTGAAGCTCAATCCCCTTGAATTCGAGTTCTAGGGCCCGTTCTCTCAACATTGATGAACCGATCGAATATCTAATGATATGGAGGATTTACCCATGTTAATAAGATGTTGGAAAATTAAAATTAACTTAGAATCACCATTAGAACTTACTTTGGATTGTGGAGGAACCCTTAAGGAGTTAGGTTTTTGAGAGTTTCCCTTTCTAGAGCAAGATTTTATGTTTTGGGGTTGTGGGGGATGAAATAGGGCTAAAAATATAACTCCCCAAGTCCACCCCCGCATCCCTATAGGCCTGACCACGGTCCCGACAATGGTAAATAGCAGGAACACTGCCTCATGACCGCGGTCACAGTCCGTAGGCGGTGATTAAGCACTATTCTATAAAACATGCATAACATTTTGCACAGAGTTCCGTTTGTGATCCAAATTATATCTTTGGAAACTCATTTCAAATTCCTACAACTATCATGTTTTGAGTTTTCCCAAAATTCTTTATATATTTTGACCAAAACCTTCTGGAAGATGGACCTTCTGAAAACTTAGTCGATTTTGTCGAATCTTATGCACCTCACTTTCCATCTTGATTATGAAACAACTATTTTCACCCATACTCATCCCGATAGGACTTCATATGTCCAAAATATCAAATTAATACCCATTTAACATATTCACGCCTAATCTGAATGTACAAGATGTTACATTATCTCCCCCTTGGGATCATTCGTCCTCGAATGATTGTCCTGACTATAACTGCTGCTAACTCCGGACCTTAAACGGGTCTGATGGAAACATGAACTTGTATTATTACTTGTATACTAAACTGAATGAATACATGATTACTGAACTCTTGAGATACTGAACTGAATGATTACTGCATTGGCTGAATATTGCTCAGCCATGGATACATGAATATTGAACTAAGATAGATATATGAATATTGAACTGGCACAAATATTTGAGAATTGAAATAACATCAATATCAGAGTACTAAGTTGGCATGAATATCTAAGTATTGGACTGATATGAGTAGCTGAGTATTTGTACTGACATGAGTATCTGAGTATTGAACTGACATGAGTATCTGAGTACTGAACTGACATGAGTAACTAAGTACTAGAAACTTGAATGTTATAGCACAATACGTTAAATAGTGGTTGTATAGCCGTAAATTCTGGTGGCAGCTCTAACTCATAAGCTAATTGACCGATCCTTTGTAACATTCTATATGGACCAATATAGCAGGGACTAAGCTTCCCCTTCTTCCCAAATCTCATAACGCTTTTCGTATGAGAAACTTTCAGGAACACACAATCATCAACTTGAAACTCTAGGTCTCTATGCTGCACGCTCGAATAGGAATTTTGGCAGCTCTAAGTCGTCTTCAAACGCTCTTGAATCAACTTAACTTTCTCTATAATCTGATAGACCATATTTGGTCCCAACAGCTCCTCTTCACCAACTTTGAACCAACCAATTGGCGATCTATACCTTCGCCCATATAAAGACTCGCACGGTACCATCTTGGTACTAAAATGGTTGGTGTTATTATTAGCAAGGTCAATGAGGGGTATGTGATCATCCCAATTACTTTTAACATCAAGCACATATCCCCAATTGTTTAAATAATGCGCTCTGTCTGGCCATCTTTCTGAGGATGAAAAACGTGTGCCTAATCATTTCTGAAAGATCTTCTAAAAGTTCATCTTAAACTGAGCACCATAGTCCGAAACGACGGACAACGGGGTCCCATGCAATCAGACGATTTCCTGAATGTACAACTTGGTATAATCTTCTACTGAATCTGTAGTTTTTACTAGCAAGAAGTGTGCTGACTTGGTAAGTCAATATGAAATCACTCAATCAAATCATGCTTCCAAATTGAGCGATATAATCATGTTATAAATTCCATATTTACCATCTCCACTCAAAATATGTGTATTCTGTGGTAAAATACTAGGCTTTATGTTGCTCGACTTTCACTTACTGATAAATCGGACATTTGGACATAAAGTCTGCAACGTTCTTTTTCATGTCGTTCCACCAATAAAATCTCCTTAAGACCATGATACATCTTTGTGGTGCCTGAGTAAATAGAATACCTGAAATTCTGGGCTTCAGATATAATCTGCTCTTCTGAGCCCATCTATGTATGGAATACACAGTCTATCTTGGTACCTAAAAGTACCATCATCTCCCCCTTGGAACAAAGGTTAAGGTCTTGTACTTGCGGATCCCTCTCTTTTGTCGGGATCCGAACAACTCTTTCTTATCTTCTATAAATTTTTGCATTTTGTGATAGTGACGACCCATCATTCAACTTACTTCTAAGCAATCTTTCTTACTAGGAAAAACTAAATTACTTATATAAGTGGAAGACCAATGTATTCACAACTATCATACACAATCTTAATTATTTAACTCTGTTTACACTGTCAATCTTGGAGAAATCACATTTCGATAATTTCTAAAGGCTATTCTCTTATGGTTTTCTCTCTTATTGCTAGCTGATTTTTTTCCCACTATCACTGTACTTCGAACTTAACTTAAACTCTTTGTTTATAATACACGTTTGGTATTTCAAATTGTCATCCACTCACTAGATTTAACCTGGCTAAGTAAATCAAATTGTACCTCTACTAGCTTTGCTGAAAGTGCTAATTCACTGTATCTACTCAAACGTAGTTACTATTTTTTTACTAACCACTGATAGCATCATGTGTTTATGTTCTGCTTTGAATAAATAAAGTGAAGCATAAGGTTATTTATAACTTCCCTCATAATCCGACCATGTTCTACGGTCGCATACTTATCTCTTTTTTTTGAACTATGTACATGGATCACACTTAGAGAAAGTTCATCTGTCTTAAATGAAATTGGAATATCTAACCCCAAATTTTCTATACACTTCAAAATCATTTCCGACTATAAACATCTGGAGTAACCACTTAGTCACATAATCTAAGGGGGGATTATCTTATCTTTTATCTGACAGTAATAACGGCTTCTTACAGTAGTTCACTAATGTGGTACTTACTAGTTCTGATTTGAATAAATCGAAAAAACTTAAAATCTTTCATTAAAATTCAATATCGGTTGCTCTTGGTTCTCATTTTGTACATCATGTCTTCTTAGTCATATACGTGGGTTGTACGAGATGACATCTTTGGTAATAACAAGCGATTCTGAAACCTAGGTATTTCACCCTTAGGCTCTTTTCTGTCCAAAACTATAGTGACCAATGTTAGGGTCTAACATATGAACTATCATCATCTCACAGGTGGCTCCATTTCCAAGAATGAAAAGAAATTATTCTCTGAGGTAAAACACATACGATTACCATACCACACACAAACATGTCCTTCAGAGTATATCATTATCTGATAAATCACTTCATGTGCCATCCGGTGAGTTATGATCTTAATCCAGACCTAAAATATGTAAATATTTTGCTATAGTCATTGTTACTTACATATTCTTTTAGCACTCATAGGCATTACTGTATATTCACCATTCACCAGAGTTTTGATACACTAAAGATTGGAGATCTGGTAACTGAATAACTAATAACTGGCATCCTGAATAACCATAAACTTGCTAACTGAAAGATTGTATAACTGGTGATTGAGGTAAAGTTATAACCATAGAACATGATAACTACTTTTGTACTTTCTGATAAGGTTATTCTCTAATCTGTACTACTATCCATTGCATCCCACTTCCAATATCCTCTCAAGTCTCATTTGTTACTAACTTGTACTCCATAATTATACCCCAATGGGAAACCATCCTCTCTAGAACCTTGGTGATTTTTCTTGCCCGTCGCTTGGGTATTCGATACGTCTGGAATTCGATAGGAAGAGAAGGTTACCTATTGCTCTAAGCTTCATAGAACGATCTAGAGTAGAAGGAAATGAGACAATCCTGGATGTCTTGGTAGTTAACCATTTATATGAGTGGCTGGCACACACATATAAAGGAAACTCCACTGGACACGACTTCATAGACTCCCTAGGACTCTTGAACCTAGTGCTCTGATACCAACCTTTTTCACGCCCCGAACCTGGGCCTGGACGTAACACGGCACCCGGTGCCTGACTACATGCGACCGAGCGAACCAACTGACTGGCTGAATCAACATGTGATATCATAACATACTAAATACGGAAGATAAACTAACACATGCTGATATACCGAAAGTCTGGATGATATAAATCAAAGTGCGGAATTACTAATACAATTCTGAACATATTTATGACCAACATAGCTTAATATGAAAATCATGCGACTCTGTCTAACTGTTATTCTAGTCTATGAAGCCTCTAGTGAAATACTGAAAACACTGACTGTCTGAAATACTGAAGACTGTAAGGTAATAATAATGTCCCATAAGAATTGTGCATCACCAAATAGTTGGTACAAGAATCCTAGCGCTCTGAATTGTCAACCTGTAAATCATTACATGTATCGTGAGATGCAGGCCCCGGGCAAAAGGGACATCAGTACATTTGAATTGCACTGGTATGTAAAGCAACTGAAAGAAAGAATTATAAATGCTGAAACTGAAACTAAGCTGATAACTGAGAATTAATAATCGATAACTGAAATGATAACTATTTAAACTGAAACTGAAATGATAATTGAACTGATAGCTGATAACTGAATTGATAACTGATAACTGATAAATGAACTGAACAAAGGAAGTAAGGATATGAATACTCCATCTTCCGAATGATGAACAACCTATTTATCTGAATAAGCTACGGCCTTGGACCCAATATATATGTGCACAAGTTACGGCCTCAGGCCCAAGTATACGTATACATAACTACGGCCTCAGGCCCAAAAATGCATAAAGCATAAACTACATCCTCAGAACCAAACATGCATAAACCATAAACTACGGCCTCAGGCCTAAGTATGCATAAAGCATATAAACTACGGCCTCAGGCCCAAATACAGGTGTTCAACATTCAGGAATTTAAAATCAGGAACTGAGAATCATACTGCAATACATGATACTGAAATGTTGAATCACACTGAGTTACATAATACTGGAATATTGAATAAGACTAGACTGAGACATGTATTCTTGAACTGATTGTGAACACTGAAACTTCAACTGTTTATGAAATGCTGAGTAAGTTGTACTGAGACTCAGGGATATCAAACCCAAGTCTATATTGAATACTAACTGATCTCACAACGTTCAGAATGAAAGTCATGAACGAGTTATGAAGCTAGAGAATAGGAGTTCTACAACTATTCAAGGAACTAGGCTAAACTATATTTCTGAGGCAATTAGTAATGTGATAAAAGAAACATAGTGTAGAGAGAATCATTAACATTCCCAAACATAGAGAGTTAGCCTCACATACCTTAACTTCATGATCTTGAGCGTAATACAACATTCTCCAACCCTTTCAACTTTAATATATATCAATACAAGTCAAAGGGATTCCAAATTAGCCACAATAGTCATGTTTTGGTCACTTAGGCATTTTATCAAATACTTTGTGGCATAAAGATTCGTAGCCCTTATTAATGGTGTTTCTACAGACAATAACCCATTATCTTGCTCCTAGATAAATTCAAAAGTCTCAAATGGTTATAATCAACATTATTCTTCATCACTCATAAGATAAACAACACCATTAACCAATAATCAACAATCAACACACCAAACCTATAACCGCTCATGCTTTTCTATCAAACTCATCAACTCATATCTCATGAACTAGGGTCTATAATTATTAAACCAATGTTAGAATCAATTAGAGAGTGAAGACATTACCTCTTTGAAGTTCAATCCCCTTGAATTCGAGTTCTAGGGTTCGTTCTCTAAACAATGATGAACCCATCGAATATCTAATGATATGGAGGGTTTACCCATGTTAATAAGATGTTGGGAAATTAAAATTAACTTAGAATCACCATTAGAACTTATCTTGGATGGTGGAGGAACCCTTAAGGAGTTAGGTTTTTGAGAGTTTCCCTTTCTAGAGCAAGATTTTATGTTTTGGGGATGTGGGGGACGAAATAGGGCTAAACAAATGACTCCCCAAATCCTCCCCCGCGTCCCTGTAGGCCTGACCGCGGTCCCGACCGCGGTATATAGCAGGAACACTGCCTCATGACCGCGGTCACGGTCCGGGGCGCGGTGGTTGTGCACTATTCTGTAAAACGCGCATAATGTTTTTCACACATAGCTCCGTTTGGACTCCACAATATATCGTTGGAAAGATATTTCAAATTCCTACAAATTTTATGTTTTGAATTTTCCCAAATTCCTTACAAAATATCACTAAAACCTTCTGGAAGACGGACCTTCTGCAAACTTAGTTGATTTTATCGAATCTTATGCACCTCACTTTCCATCTTGATTTTGAAACAACTATTTTCACCCATAATCATCCCGATAGGACTTCATATGTCCAAAATATCAAATTAATACCCATTTAACATATTCACACCTAATCCGAATGTACAGGATGTTACACTTTCAGCCAAATACTTGTAGTATTCTTTAGTAGTTCGTGAATTGTGACTCCAGACCATGGGTAGTTAGATATTAGTATTAGCTCGAGTTTCGTTCATTATTTCATATATTATTATGGATTCATTTATTGAATAATATCAGACTTCATATTATACTTTAATTGTTTTATATGTTGAAGCCCTCTAACATTGGCTTGCCTAGCAAGTATGGTGTTAGGCGTCATTACGATCCCGAGGATTGGGAATTTGGGTCGTGAAAAGTTGGTATCAGAGCACTAGGTTTCCTAGGTCTCACAATTCACGAACAAGCTTAATAGAGTCTAAGGGATCGGTACGGAGACGGTTGTACATATCTCTCAGAGTCTATCAAGTTAGGAACAATTGCACTTCTATTATACTCTATCGTGCAAATTTATTCTACGATTGATGATTGAACTTGTCTATTCTTGTTATCTCGCAAATCTCGACAAAACTCAATGCATCTACAACCGGACAAGAAATGGAGCCCCATCGACAGCTACGACTAGGGGAAGAGGCAGAGGCAAAGCTCAATCCAGAGCTCGAACATCAGCACCAATTGTAGAGCCTCAAGTGGATCTAGAAGCGGAGGTTCTAGCTCAGTCGATACATGTTGGACCAGTTTAGGTTCCAGAAGGATCCTAGCTACTCCAGTGTTACAGGATGTACTAGTCCGTTTATTGAGGTTGGACAAGTTTACCAAACTATTTCCACTCCATTTCAGTGGTACATCTTTTGAGGACCCACATGATTTTCTTGACCGTTGCTATGAAGTATTGCAGGACACGGGAATAGTTGAAAGCGATGGGGTTGATTTATATGAAAGGTGAAGTTTAAAATTGTGGATTATCAGATGTTATGACCTATGACTTCGTTCCAAGTGGAGAAGTCCACTGTCAAGGAATAGATTGCGAGGTCATGTCTTATATTGGTTTTGGCCTGGAATGTATAAGGCCTGAGATTTTGCAAGAGGTAAAGTTGGGACTTGCGGTATGTATGCCTCCTTAATAACCCTATACCTCAGTACCAAAGGAGTTATATAAACAACTTTAAATTACAGAAGGTCTACTTAGCGTGGAAGTCACGGTTGCGGATTTTTAGGGTGCTTCAGAGGGAGTATAGTGGTTGACGAGCTTCTAGACTATGTGATTCGTGCCAAGATTTATCTGTATAGAGATATAATTTTGTGATCATTGTGCATCAATAGGGATAAGAGTTACCCCAAATAATAACGAAGAGTATATGAATAAATGGGGTAGCTCAGGAGTGTTGAGTCAACATAGTAAAAAAAGAAATTGGCCGCCAGTGTTTGTGGCAAGCCTACGAAGAGGACGACCATCCAGTGCAATATCAACTACTTGGCTCAGTTCTCATAAATGCTTTTGAAAGAGTTTGTTTCTCGAACTCTCCATAATGCGTGGCGCATAGGGTTTGAACGGTTGCTTCAGGTCGCTATGATGGTGTCAGAATATGCCATCAGGTTCGATAAGTTAGCCCGGAATACTCCTACTTCGGTTCATATAGCCAGAGAGCGAGTCAACAGACTCATTAAAGGATTCAATTATGATCATAAAATTTTGTATGACTCAGGGCAGGTTAATACTTCATTTCAGCTAGTGGTAGAAATTGCCATGATGTTAGAATGTATCCGGGATGAGGAAAAGAGGAAGCTAAGGAGACCAAGAGGTCTTGAGGTTCTAAAAGATTCAGTGGATTCTAATCTGCAATAACAAATCATTATGGCAGGGGCTCGGGCAATCGGCCATCCCAGTCCGTATATCTGATTACTCGGGGTGCTCCGATGAGTTCTTTTAATGCACCACCGCTACGAGATTCCTACAACGGTTATTCCAATTATTTGGCATAAACTCGGTATGAGCAGCCAGGTTATTTTATCAGAGCACTCAGGCTACGTGCCTCATTGCAGTTACAACTCAACTTACATGACCAGCTAGGGGAAAGGGGTTGGAATGTCGAAGGTAGAGGTCAGACTCCTAGAGGTGGAGACCCAGACTGTTGATATATTCTCTATGGTATGTCTGAGGCCGTTACACCAGATGGTGTCATTACAAATACAATCTCTAGCTATTATAAAGTGACAATTTTCTTAACTTGATTTGGTTATGAGTATCTAGGAAAGTCCTCCTAACATGCTCCATTCATGGGTGAGCTCCATAACCCTGAAATCTACTTATTTGAATACTCATATTGGGAGATTCTATGTAGATAGTTATGTCTATCATTACGTGTTGTAATTTTCTTTAACAAAAAATATTTAAAAAGAAGAAAAATGGAATGTTTCGATTGGCACGATGTGCATATTACTTGTGATTCAAAACTGAGGGCGAGATCCTCGTATTTAATATGATTTGATATGTTTAAATCGGGCTACGATCCGCGGTGGAAGTTATATAAGGACGGGATCCTTGGGATGAAAAATTCTTGTGTTTAAAATTCTCCCTTGTGAAACTAAAATTTGTACTATAGTACTAATAGAGAGTCATGCATGTTAGGTTTATTTGAAAATTTTTGTATAAATTTATCTGTGCATAATTTGCCAAATTCGTGTTATAATTATTGAGCTTTAACCTACGAGGTAGGTGCCCGCCCATGTGGCGTTAAATGAGACATGTTAATTCGTGTAAATAGTATGAGTTATTCATGTATCGCATCTCGTTATCAGTATTGTGAAGGTTTGAAAAGAGATTATTGTTAACGTGAAGTTATTTGATGATTCTGTAATTGATTATGAACGATTATTAAGATCATATTGAGCCAAAAGGGTGTTCCATTCAAATGGTCGGATGAATGTGAGGCGAGATTTCAGAAACTCAAGGCAGCCTTGACTTCAGCACCGGTGTTGGTGTTACCATCAGGTTCAGGATCCTTTACGGTATATTGTTATGCCTCCCGTATTGGGCTTGGAGCGGTATTGATGCAGGAGGCCAGGGTGATTGCATATGTGTCTCGGCAGTTGAAAGTCCATGAGAAGAACTATCATGTCCATGACTTAGAGTTGGCAGCCATTGTTCACGCATTGAAAATATGGAGGCACTATCTTTATGGTGTGCCGTGTGAGGTTTACACGGATCATCGCAGTCCCCAGTACTTGTTCAAGCAAAAATATCTTAATTTGAGATAGAGGAGATGGTTAGAGTTATTGAAAGATTATGACATCACTATATTGTATCATCCGGGGAAGGCCAATGTGGTGGCCGATGCATTTAGTAGAAAGGCGGTGAGTATGGGAAGCCTTGCATTTATTCCAGTCGGTGAGAGACCATTAGCTTCAGACATTCAGACTTTGGCTGATCAGTTCGTGAGGTTGGATATTTCGCCCAGTCGTGTCCTAGCTTGTACGGTCGCTGGGTCCTCTTTATTTGAGTGTATCAGAGATCGGCAGGATGATGACCCGCATTTGATGGTTCTTAGGGACACAGTTCGACACGGTGGTGCCAAGTAGGTTACAGTTGGAGATGACGGTGTTTTGAGGATGCAGGGTCGTATAGGTGTGCCTAATGTTGAGGGGCTTCGTGAGTTGATCCTTGAAGACGTTCACAGTTCTAAGTATTCTATTCACCTGGGTGCTGCCAAGATGTACCAAGACCTGTGACAACATTATTGGTGGCGGAGAATAAATAAGGATATTGTTGCTTATGTGGCTCGTTGCTTGAATTTTCAACAAGTAAAGTATGAGCATCAGAGACCCGGTGGTTTGCTTCAGCAGATAGAAATTCCTGAGTGGAAGTGGGAGCGTATCACTGTGGACTTCATTGTTGGACTCCCACGAACTCAGATGAAGTTCGACGTCGTTTGGGTTGTTGTGGATAGGCTGACTAAATCCGCACATTTCATTCGAGTAGCAAGTACTTATACTTCAGAGCGGTTGGCAGAGATATATATTCGGGAGATTGTTCGCCTTCACGGTGCGCCCGTCTCTATCATTTCTGATCGGGGTAAGCAGTTTACCTCGCACTTTTGGAGGGCAGTTCAGCGTGAGTTGGGTACACGGGTTGAGTTGAGCACAACATTCTATCCTCATACGGACGGGCAGTCCGAGCGTACTATTCAGATCTTGGAGGATATGCTCTGTGCCTATGTTATTGATTTTGGAGGTTCTTAGCGTGGCTCCCTATGAGGCATTATATGGTAGACGATGTAGATCTCCAGTTGGATAGTTTGAGCCGGAAGAGGCTCGATTACTGGGTACAGACTTAGTTCAAGAGGCCTTAGATAAGGTCAAGGTTATACAGGATCAACTTCGTGCAGCTCAGTCTAGGCAAAAGAGTTATGCCGACTGTAAGGTTCGTGATGTGGCATTCATGGTTGGAGAAAGGGTATTACTTCGGGTATCGCCCATGAAGGGTGTTATGAGATTTGGGAAGAAGGACAAGTTGAGCCCTAGATGTATCGGGCCATTTGAGATTCTTGATAGAGTGGGGGAGGTAGCTTATAGACTTGCGTTTCCTCCAGGGTTATCCTCAGTTCATCCGGTATTTCATGTATATATGCTCCGGAAATATCATGGTGACCCGTCCCACATGTTAGATTTCAGTTCTGTCCAATTGGACAAAGATTTGACTTACGAGGAGGAGCCGGTAGCCATTTTAGACCGGCAGGTTCGTCAATTGACATCAAAGAATTATTCTTCAGTTCTCGTGCAGTGAAAAGGTCAGCCTGTTGAGTCAGCTACTTGGGAGTCCGAGTCAGAAATGCAGAGTAGATATCCCCACTTGTTTTCTAGTTCAGGTAATTTTCTATGTTCGTTCGAGGACGAATATTTGTTTTAGAGGTGGAGATTGTGATGACCCAAAGGGTCATCTTATGAATTAAGACACTATTATGGGCTCATTAGCCTTAAAAAGACTAATTTTAATTACCTTGATTTGCGTCGCAGTACGGGCGTGAAACCGGAAAGCTTTTATGTGAAAATATGAGAAATAATAATTTTGGAATTTAAAATTTGGTTTTAGTTGATCCGGGTCAACATTTTGAGTAAATTGACCCGGATCTATGTTTTGATGATCTCGGGAGGTCCGCAATAAAATATGGGACTTGGGCGTATGCCCGAAATTGAATTCCGAGGTCCCTAGCTTTAGAAATCAATTTTTGAAGAAAATTGTTACGCTGAATTTTTAAGGAAATAAAGAAATGAATTAATATTTGAAATCGTTGGTATCGTGCACGTATTTTTCTTCCGGATCCCGATACAGGTTTGTTATGATATTTAAGTCCTATCTGTGAAATTTGGTGAGAATCGGAATTGATTCGACGTGATTCGGACATCCGGTTGAGAAAATAGTGAAATTAAAGTGTTCTTGAGAAAATCATGAGTTTTGAGGTTGAATTCGTAGTTTAAATGTTATTTTTGTGATTTGATTGCACGGTCAAGTACGTATGATATTTTTAGACTTGCGTGCATGTTTGGTTTGGAGCCTCGAGGGCTCGGGTGAGTTTCGGATAGGCTACGGAGTGTTTAGACTTAGAAAAACTCAGCTGGTGCATCTGGTGTCTGTCACCACGCCTCTGATTATCAGGCTTCGTAATTGCGAAGTTGGCAGGCATGGTAAATAAGAGGATTTTGATCGCAAATGCGAACCAGTCCTGGGAAGGCCATCCTCACAAATGCGAGATTTACTTCGCAATGTGAAGACTGCCCAGCAAGGCCAGAAGTCGCAAATGGGACATTTAGGTTGCAAATGGAACATTTAGGTCACAAATGCGAAGGTAGCAGGAATTTTGAAGGGTTCGTTATGATCGCAATTGCAATAACTGCAGCTGTTAAGTGGATTTTAGACTGGATTTTTACCCATTTTTCAATTATATCAAACCCTAAACCTCCATATGCGATTTTCTAAAGACTCAAACTTCTCCAAATCATAGGTAAGTGATTTCTAACTAATTCCTTTCAATTTCTTACTACTTTTAACAAGATTTCAACCTAGAATCTAGAGTTTTCATGGTAAAAATTGGGATTTTTGGTAGAACTTAGGAATTTTGAAATTTGAGAATTTAGACCTCGAATCGAGGTCGGATTCCGAAACCAATTGTATATCCGGGCTCGGGGGAGAATAGGTAAACGGGTTTTGGTCCGAACCTCGATTTTAGACCAAGCGGACCCGGGGTCGATTTTTGTCTTTTGGTAGGAAAACCATGATTTTTCATTAAAATTAATTTCTTTAGCAATAATTAATGATATTGAACAAATTATGATTAGATTCGAGCGGATTCCAGCGGGTTAGAGGCAAATTCTAAAGGAAAAGCTGTGATCGAGTAGTGAATTGCCTGCGAAATTGAGGTAAGTGTTTGGTTTAACCTTGACTTGAGGGAATAGGAATCCCCAACTTAAATGCTATGTGAAATTTCATGTGTGTTGTGTATAGGTTTGGTGACGAGTATCTATGCACCACCAAATTATCTGTTAGCATGTTCCCTTCCCCGTTTTCCAATTTATTTGATTCCTGGCTTAGTTGTTTCATGATTTCGATGCCCCCATGTCTACTTGTTTTGCTTACTTGTTTGTTAGATATTGTTTCAATTCTTTGGGAGTATCAATTGTTCCTTAACTTCATTGTGGTACATTAATGGGTGAGTTGGTGGTTAGTATTTCATGATACATTTCGGTTAGTTTTGCTGTGTAGTGTTAATTGGTGAAATTTCTGAATAGTACAACTTTCTGCTTACAATTGTTGAGACATAAATATTGTGAAAGGCTTTGACCTAAATTGTGAAATCTTTTTTTTTTAAAAATAAAGAGATGTGATTGTCTGGTGGGAGCGGGTTGCATGCTGCAAAAAGGAGTAATAAGGGAGGATAGGTGGGATCGGGTTGCACGCCGCAACAGGAGAAATAAAGGTGATATATATATAGGGAGGAGCAATAAGGGTGGACAGGTGAAAGCAGGTTGCGCGCCGCAACAGGAGCAATAAGGGAGGACATTCATGTTTAACTGATTATATGATAAAGACTGGAAAACTTACTGTTTTATTCTATTGTTCCCGTACTCTTCTTTTACCGTTATTTTAAATTGAAACTTGGAAATTTTCGTGAGGATTGGTTATAGCTGAGATCTGGAAAAGTTAACCGAGTTGTTTTATTAATTGTTGCAAGTTACCATTTAATTAGTTTATTATTCCCCCTTGCTTTATTATACATTGTATCCAGGTTATGTTATAAATTCCCTGTCGTAGCCTCGTCACTACTTCGTCGAGGTTAGGCTCGGCACTTGCCAGTACATGGGGTCGGTTGTAGTGATACTGCACTCTGCACTTCTTGTGCAGATCCAGGTTCCGTCCAGAGTTGAGTTATCAAGTAGTAGCGGAGCATTCGTACGGAGACGCGAGGTAGATCTATTGGCATCCGCAGATTCCTGGAGTCTTCTCTACATTATTTAGATTGTTGTTTTATTTCATTCAAAACAGATATATATTTCTTTCAGCCAAATACTTATAGTATTCATAAGTAGTTCGTGAATTGTGACTCCAGACCCTGGGTAGTTAGATATTAGTATTAGCTCGAGTTTCATTCATTACTGATACCACTCTAATGAAAGAAAAAATCCCGAGAAAACGTATCTAGAAGAGCTTGAGGATTTTAAGTTACCTTTAGGGCTAGTTAGGTAAAACCTTATATACGCAACTATCAGATCGATCTTTGAAGGACACGATGGAACTTTCCTCCTTGACTTCAGTTTAGGAATATTTTCATCCGGGATTGGAACGACCTATGTTGTAACGGAGGAGAGAAGGTGAACCAGCTTCCTTTGGTCGCCTCTCCCGTCTGTTCGAGTAGCTTTCGCTCCTTCCTACTTACTTTATTATAATATAGGCTTAAGCTGCTACGTGGCCTATTGGGAGCTTTCAGAAATCACTTAGCAGGTCTTCATCATAGGAAAAGGGAAGAACAAGGGAGAAGATCTTATTTAAAAGAAGACGATTCCAAAAGAAAGTGATAACGGGGAATAGGATTTCATATATTATTCTGGATTAATTTATTGAATAATATCAGACTTCGTATTATACTTTAATGTTTTAAATGTTGAATCCCTATAACATTGGCTTGGCTAGCAAGTATGGTGTTAGGCGCCATCACGAACCCAAGGGTTGGGAATTTGAGTTGTGACACAAACAAAGACAACCAAAAGTTCTTAAGTGAGAATAATTGGGATTTTTGCCAAATAGCAACTCATAAGGAGGCTTATTTTGAACAAGCTAGAGGGAAGTCTATTTATGATATAAGTGGCTGCGAGGAGACAGTCTCCCCAGAATTTAATTGGAACTTGAGAATGAAAAAGCAAGGCTCTAGAAGCTTCAAGAAGAGTTATATGCTTCCTCTCTACCACACCATTTTGCTGGTGTGTGTGAGGATAGCTTGTTTGATGAATTATACTTGTTCAGAAAAGAAGGAAATAACAGCACTACTAGCTCCTAACTCTAAAGCATTGTCAGACCTTATCCACTGAATATTCACATGAAATTGTGTATTTACCAGTGCAACATAAGCCTTAAAAAGAGGGAAATAATTACTCTTGGAGCACATTAAGTGAGTCCAAATGCTTCTAGTGAAATCATCAACAATAGTAAGGAAGTATTTAGAACATGAGTAAGTAGGTGTGTGATATGGTCCCCAAGTGTCAACATGGATAAGTTGCAAAGGCCTAGAGCTATGAATTGAACTATCAGGGAAAGGCAATCTACTTTGCCTAGCCATTGGACAAACTTGACATGAAAAAGGTTGTGTGGAAGAAATATCAGAAGATACTTCAGAAATACTTTTCATTCTCATAAAAGGAACATGAGCAAGTCTAAAATGCCAAACAATGTCCATTTTATTCATAACAGCTTTATTACAGGTGGAAGCAACAATATTTACAATAGAAGAAATAGAAACAGGATTACAAACAGATGACAAGTTGCTGCAAGAATCTGACAAAGTAGCTTGGGGATGAGAAGGCTTTTCCCACACAAAATTGTATAACCCACAGTCCAGTTTACCAAGATCCAGATGGTTCTTCAGAGAAGGGCCCTGTATGAGACATGAAAGTCTGGTAAACTGAACTATACAATCAAACTGAAATGTGAGTTTATGTACAGAAATAAGATTATGTTTAAAATAAGGTAGATAAAGAACATTTTTAAGAATAATGGAATCAGCTAAGCAAAAGGAACCTGTACAAGTGACTTTAACTTTGTACCTATTTGGCAGGAAAACTAGGAAAGGAATAGGTAAAGGTGTGCTATTAATAAGGTAATCTTTATTAGAGGTCATGTGATCTGATGCACCAGAGTCAGCTATCCAAGTTAATAAATCAAATTGACTTAGTAGAGTAGAATTAAAACTATATACTACTTTCTTTGGCAGTAAAGTACCAGCAAAATTGCCCGAGCTCATAATGTTGAGTTGAGATCCAGAATCAGAGATATGAGATTGTTGTAGCAGTGAAATTAGTTGAGAATACAGTTGTTCTGTCAACCCAGGTACCGCAGTACCATGTTCACTAGAACCAGCCGCAGGAACATGGGCTTGGTTTGGAGAAGAAAACTCAGGAGTAGAGAAATCAGAGTCCATAACCCACTTGCAGCTGCTTTCTTGCCTTTAGTGAACTTGAAATTGGGAGGGAACCTATGAATCTTGAAACACTTATCAATGGAATGTCCTGATTTCTTACAATACTTGCAAAAGAGGTTAGATCTAGATTGGTCAAAATTAACTCTCTGATTAAATTGTCTCTGATATCCCTGAACATTAATTTGTGACTGCAGAGGTTTGTTATTGGGAGAATTGCCATTGAAAGATAATGATTCAGAAGTAGATTGTGTAGCGGGATTGACTTGTCTTTGTTTTTTATCTTGCATGAGGATGTTGTAGACATTGTCAAGAGATGGCAAAGGAGTATATTCAGAAGATGTACAAGAACCAGTCATGATAGTAGTTAGGCAACTCACGGCAGCAGGTCACGAATGAGAACATAAAACACTACAGACAAGAAATCAGATAAGAGAAGATAATACAGCCTGCTTCGCAACCTGAAGAAGTAAAGCTTATAAGACGAGCAAAACTCTGATGAATGCACCAAGAAAAACCCTAATCTGTCGAAATCAACTGACTGAATCCTCTGAGTAACCAAAATTCGATCAAAAAGGAAACTTCACCCTAATATAGCTTCTCCGATTTCAGTAATGAAAAATCGAACAAAAAAATTAGCTTTCTGTCGAGAAATCAGTGGAAACCAGGAAACTCTGACGGCAGTGAAAACTTGACGAAATCAGGTGAGGGTAACGTCTCTTGATAGAGGAGAACAGGGACTGACCGATTCCCGCTCTGATACCATGATAACACAGAAGTCATTAGCTCAATCAAGGAATTTGTCAATGGAGATTAGGGATTCTAGATGCTTCTCATCAGAGAGAAAAGATAGAAACGAGGCAGTGAAATGAGAGAAAATGGTCGGCCAACTCAATACAATTGGGCCTCAGACTATTTATGCTTCACCAGACCCGGTCCATAATGTTTACAAAACTAATACAATATATTGAGACTAAGCTATTAAATCTGCTAACTCCAATACAATACAAAGAATGGCTATCTATAGAAAACTATCTATTTACAAAATAAATAAAGAAATGGGCCAACTTAAGTGTTTGGTTTTAAAGGCCAAACAAAAGTCGAGTCTATCTGACTTAGTGCAAGGGAGGCTCAAGCACATATGTGGCCTAAAGCCAATTAACATTTAATGTGAGAGACCTAAATTTTTAAAAGAAAGTTATGATATATAATTTTATTTGAAATCTATTTTTCTAACTTTTTGAGACACAAGTGTTAATAAATTTTTTATAATTGATTTCCTCTAACCACACCTTATCAGTTTTCTTTAGAAAATTTAGTTTGTCTCAGATTAGGATTGTATTCTTGCTATGTGTATATTTTTACTTGTATAATTTCGTGTTTCTGAGAAAGGTTCTGGAGTTTTAAAACAGAAAAAAGGCAATACAACAGAAAATTTTCCTTGCAACAAGTGATAGATCTTCTCATATATGATGTTTAGAGAACATTTCTCAGATACAACATAAATTAAATGGCTAAATTAAGGAACACAAGCATCTCATGACCAGAGGCGGATCCAGAATTTGATGGTTACGGGTGCCATTGTTTGTTAATACAAAATATTCACTAAATTAAAGAGATTGAATTAGAGTGTATATTTGGTCAATTCGGTCTATTTTGAATTAATTTGGTCGGTTCGTGTCGATCCATTTTGAATTAACTTAGTTGGCTTCACACGATTTTTGGTGCATAAATAAATATGTAATACCAAACTAAAATGTCTTTTATTTGAGATTAAAGAAAAAAATAACATTAAAATCATATTCAAATAAAATTTTGAGATCTACAAGAAGAAAACATATGCAAATATAGTTTTAAAGTTTAAATAATAATAATAAAATGGAGTTGTACAAAGAGAGGAAATACAAAAATGGAAAAACAAAAATAAATTAAGAAAAGGAGAAGAAAATGGATAAAGGGGAGGAAAGTAACACTCACTAGCTAGTGAGGGAACTTAGTATCGATCTAGAGTGCAGACTATAGAAAGGCAGCAACTTGACCGTGGCACCTACCGCCAATTTGTGATTGTAGGTGTCACTCCTTAGGATAAGTTCGTTTCAGTGTGAAATATCTGTACATTTATAAAATTTTGCCCGAGTGACCGGGTGAGGTACCACACAATAGCTAAAGAAAAGCCTTACATAGATCTACAACAGGCTGCGACTATTTAAGCGAAAATTAAACACAACAAAACCACCCTAAGAGAAAGGATAATCAGTAGTGTTTCCATTTTTTCTTCGTATGATTCGACATTTCAATCTACCAATTGATAGTGGAGATATTCTAGCAATTCTGACTACCTACCCTATTAATTGTCAGCGGTAACAAACAAGCAAAATGAGGTAATTAAGTGTAGTACAATTTAAACAATTATTGAGACTACTCAGCAACTTGTTCGGTCTTTTATTGAACCGTGTTTTGTAGCTACTCAATTATGCAGGCATTAAAGAGAAGGAAAAAGAAGTTATGAGAGATACATACTTTACATGTTTTAAATATCACCCGCAATATCTTTAGTACTTTTAGAATTTGTGTGGAAATTGACATATAATAGTGTATACGGGTGAAACCGGATCTATGAGACGGCCTGATTTCTGATAAAATACATCGAGTAAGGGACGTGATGACAAGGAGCCAAAATCGAGGTAAGGGACTCATCGAGACAGGTTCCGGGAACACGATGCCCGCCCTCGAGAATATCGGGACCGTGACCCCAGTATCGGTCAAACTCTTAAAAGACTTCAGAGAGCATTATCGGGCGACCAAACATGACTAACAGGAGGCCGTGATATCAGGGACCGGCCGGGTATCGCAGCGTGGATCTCGACACATACTGACGGAAATCCGGTGAACGAAAGATTTTTTACCTTTTATGAAATTGTACCAAGAGTAGGACTCCCTTACTCTTTCGTTGAGCACATTGTAACACGCATACCAAGGAAATATAGTATTACTTTTTCTGTCATTCAAAGCTCTTACGTTTGTTGATTAGTGTTTCATTATATAAGCCCGAGATCAAAGACGGATACCTCATTGAGGTTCCCTCGAGTCCAGAATCATCCCCCCCTCCTTTATTTTCAAGCGGTTTGATAATCTATAATATCTTTTATCTGTTTATTCTAGCAATCTTTATCGTTTGTATTGAATAAATTCATGTTTTCTTAAAATCATTTACAAATTTAATTGTTATCCGTTTTTTAGGATAAACAGTTTGGCGCCCACCGTAGGGCTAAGGATAGTGGCAATTTGATACAAATTTCCATAAAGCACCTTATTTTACACTTGTTCTTTGAAGTATCTTTAATTTTAGGCCAAAGTTCAAAATGTCGAGCTCCCAATCAGCACCTCTAAACGTGAATGCTGAGTCCAATCACCACGGCGAGAACAACAGTATGGTACCTAGTAACGAGGAGCCACCTGTCGATCCCAGTGGAGTTCTGGTCGCGGACCCGGTCGACGCTAACTCACATGTGGCCATCAATGTGATTTGCCTACCAATTCTGAGAACAATGTCCGCGGGGGAGTCTGATCGGCAGCCCAAAATACACACGACGGTGAAGGAGATGGGATCAACTTGCAAGTGATCTTCGAAATGCTACAGGCCCAATAAGTAGTGATAGCCCAGCTGCAGAACCAAAATCGCGCCCCCAGCAGAGTTGAGCCCGAGCCATCCCGAGAAATCACTCGCAAAATGAACCAATCATGGAGAAGCCGAGTGAAGCTGAACCGGGGACTAACCCTGAGATCATAAAAATTCTCGAGGAACTGACAAAACGGGTAGAATTAGGAGAAAAGAAAATCGAAGTCAATGACAAATAGGCGGAAACCTATAATTCTAGGGTCGACCAAATCCCAGTAGCACCACCGATATTGAAGTTCCTGGATTCCAAGAAGTTTGTTCAGAAACCTTTCCCTCCGAGCACAGCTCCGAAGCCAATCCCAAAGAAGTTTCGCATGCCCGAAATTCCTAAGTACAACGAAACAACTTACCCAAATAAGCATGTAACCTCCTACACATGCGCCATCAAAGGGAACGACTTGGAGGATGATGAGATCGAGATCGTCCTGCTGAAAAAGTTCAGGGAAACTTTGTCTAAGGGAGTTATGATATGGTATCACAACTTACCCCCTAATTCTATTGAGTCGTTTGCTATGCTTGTAAACTCCTTCGTGAAAGCACACACCGCGGCCACCAAGGTCGAGACCAGGAAGTTAGACATTTTCAAAGTGAAATAGAGAGATAATGAGTTGCTTAGGGAATTTGTGTCCCGGTTTCAAATGGAACGAATGGAACTCCCTCTGGTCGCGGACGATTAGGCCATTCAAGCCTTCACCCAAGGACTCAACGCTTGAAACTCATTGGATTCGCAGCAGTTGAAGCAAAATCTAATAGCATATCCGGCTGTAAATTGAGCCGACATACATAATTGATATCAATCAAAAATTAGGGTTGAAGATGATAAACTTGGGGCCCATTCCGGGTCTGTTTATCCCGTCAGAGCTATTGACAGATCCAAAAGAGACATTGATCATGAACCACGATCAAATAGGGACCGGTATCAACCATACAATGGAGATCGAGAGGTAGTCGGTCTGGGCGAAACCCTGTGAGAAGTGAAAAGACAAGCGATCGAGGTCAAAATAACCAGGGACTCATGAGAAGAAGTGGTTTCGACAGGGCCATAGGGCCTAAGGAAGCGCCGAAGTTATCAGAGTACAACTTCAACGTCGATGTTGCTGCCATCGGATGCATCAAAGACACCAAGTGGCCTCAACCTTTACAGTCTGATCCAGCCCAAAGGGACCCCAACCTAATGTGCAAATACCATGGCACTCACGACCACAAAACAGAAGATTTTCGACAACTGAGAGAAGAAGTAGCCCAGTTATTCAACAACGGACATCTCCGAGAGTTCCTGAGGATCGAGCGAAAAACCATTTCAGGAATAGGGACTCTAATAAGAAGATCGAGCAAGAGGAACCTCAGCACGTCATTATCATGATCATCGATAGGGTCGACGTCCCCCATGGGCAAATGTTAAAGTGCACCAAAGTATCCATCACAAGGGAAAACTGGACTCAAGATTACGTGCCAGAAGGAACCTTATCTTTCAATGACGAGGACGCTAAAGGCATCGTGCAACCACACAATGATGCACTGGTAATATATGTACTCATAAATAAATCTCGAGTTAAACGTGTGTTAATTGATCCAGGTAGCTCGGCCAATATTATCAGATTAAGAGTCATAGAGCAGTTGGGTCTACATGGCGAAATTGTGCATGTAGTCCGAGTTCTAAACGGATTCAACATGGCATGTGAGTCCACTAAAGGGGAGATAACACTACCAGTGAACACCACTGTAACCATCCAGGAACTAAAGTTCTACGTGATCAAAGGAGATTATCGATATAATGATATGTTCAGGAGACTGTAGATTCACAACATGAGGGAAATGCCCTCGACACTGCACCAAGTGTTGAAATTCCTAAGGCCAAAAGGGATTAAAACAATTTACGGAGAACAACAGGCTGCAAAGGATATGTTCATGGTCGACGAGGTGGTCCCGATATCCACACTTTCAACACCAAAGGATCTGAGTTAGGTCACCAAGGAAGAGGCCAAATAGCAACAAACGACACCGGCCCCGACCGAACCAGAAAGATAGGGGACGAGTGAGGATGACGACTACGGAGTTCCCAAGTCTTTCATAGACCCTGATGATTCCGATGCCACCAAATCAACGGTCGAGGAATTGGAGCAAGTCATATTGATCGAGCACCTGCTCGATCGCAAGGTATACCTGGGCACAGGGTTAAGGCCCGAGCTCAGGAAAAAACTCATTAAGTTCCTTTTAACTTACATAGATTGTTTCGCTTAGTCCCACCTTGACATTACAGGGATCCCGCCGGAAATAACTATTCACAAGTTGAGCTTGGATCTGAGACCGGTCAAACAAATAAGGAGGCCTCAGTCTAAGGACAAGCATGCATTCATCAAAGATGAGGTATCGAAACTCCTTAAAATAGGATCCATTTAGGAGGTTAAGTACCCGGAGTGGATAGCAAACGTAGTGCTAGTCCCTAAAAAGGGAAATAAATTAAGAATGTGTGTAGACTACAAAGACTTGAATAAAACATTCACCAAGGACTCTTTCCCTTTGCCTAACATCGATCGCATGATCGATGCCATGGCCGGCCACGAGATCCTCAGTTTTCTCGATGCCTATTCTGGGTACAACCAAATTCGGATGGGCCCGGGCGACCAAGAAAAACCATCCTTCATCACTAATTATGGACATATTGTTATAAGGTAATGCCATTCAGACTAAAAGAATGCTAGTTCCACTTACCAACGCCTAGTAAATCGGATGTTCGAAGAGCAAATAGAAAAATCAATGGAGGTTTACATTAACGATATTCTAGTTAAGTCCTTGCGAGCAGAGGACCATTTGAAACATTTGCGGTAAACCTTCACCATATTGGTGAAATACAATATGAAGCTGAACCCGGAGAAATGTGCATTCGGAGTCGGGTCCAAAAATTTCTCGGATTTATGGTCTCTAACCGGGGAATCAAGATCAGTACCAATAAAATCAAGGCCATAAAGGACATTACTGTGGTGGAAAATGTCAAGGTCGTTCAAAGGTTAACCGGGCGCATAGCCTCGTTGGGCTGATTCATTTCAAGGTCCTCCGACAAGAGTCGTCGGTTATTCTCGTTATTGAAGAAGAAGAATAATTTCTCATGGACCACGGAGTGTCAACAAGCCTTGGAAGACCTCAAGTGGTACCTTTCGAGCCCGTCTTTGCTTCATACTCCAAAGGCAGATCAACAGTTGTACCTATACTTAGCAATCCGAGATAGCGGTAAGGGGAGTCCTAGTCCGGGAAGAGGAAGTTATGCAATTTCCTATCTACTATGTTAGCAGGACTCTAGGCGAGGCCGAAACTAGGTATCCTTACCTGGAAAAATTAGCGCTCGCTTTGCTAAATGCCTCCAGGAAGTTAAAATCGTATTTTCAATGTCATCTTATATGTGTCGTGACTACTTACCTATTGAGGAACATAATGCATAAGCCCGAGATCTTTGGACGATTGGCCAAATGCGACGTGGAAATCAGCGGGTACGATATCGAATATCAACCCCGAACTACCATCAAGTCTCAAATTTTGGAGGACTTCGTGGCCGACTTCACGCCGGCCCTTATACCCGAGGTCGAGAAGGAGTTGATGTTGAACTTGGGGACCTCCTCCGAAATTTGGACCCTACTTACAAACGGTGCCTCGAACGCAAAGGGGTCCAGACTTGGTAACATGTTGAAGCCACCAACGGGCAATGTAGTTGAGAAATCTATTAGAAATGTAAAATTGACAAACAACAAGGCCGAGTATGAGGCCATGATTGCAGGTCTTGAACTGGCTAAAAGCCTGGGGGCCGAGGTGATCGAAGTTAAGTGCGATTCGCTCCTTGTGGTGAATCAAGTAAATGGAACGTTCGAAGTCAAAGAAGAACGAATGTGAAGGTACCTGGACAAACTACAGGTGACGTTACATTGGTTCAAGGAATGGACTTTGCAACATGTACCTCGGGATCAAAACATCGAAGCCGATGCTCTTGCTAACTTAGTATCGTCGATTGACGATGATGAATTAAACTCAAGAACGGTCGTACAACTCATGAAATCGGTAGTGGAAGAAGGCCACACCGAGATAAACTCAATAATCTTAACCTGGGATTGGATAATTAAGTATATATATTACCTGAAGACCGGAAAACCGCCCTCAGATCCTAAAGAATCAAAAGCTCTACGCACAAAGGCGGCCAGGTTCAGCTTGTCCGATGTCAACACCTTATTCAGGAGAACGTGCGATGGCCCGCTCGCCATATGTATGGGACCAGGAGATACCCAATATGTTTTGAAGGAAGTCCACGAAGGCACCTGCGAGAACCATTCAGGTGCCGAATCGTTGGTTCGCAAGATAATCATAGTCGTCTACTACTGGAGCGACATGGATAAATACGCAAATGAGTTTGTGCCTAAATGCGACGGATGTCAGAAGCATGAACCGATGATTCATCAGCCCCGGGAGGTACTGCATTCGGTCAATTCACCTGGACATTCATGAAATAGGGAATGGACATCATCGTTCCCCTGCCATGGGCACCCGGTAAGGCTCAATTTATATTGTTTATGAGCGATTATTTTCCTAAATGGGTGAAATCCCAAGAATTTGAGTAATTCAAGGAGAAAGAAGTTAATTATTTTATTTGGGACCACATAATATGTCGGTTCGGAATGCCGGCCGAGATCGTGTGCAATAATGGGAAGCAGTTCATCGGCAGTAAAGTGAGTAAATTTTTCGAGGATCATAAGATCAAAAGGATTTTATCGACACCCTATCACCCTAGTGAGAACGGGAAGACAGAATCTATGAACAACACCATACTCCAAAATCTTAAGAAGAGGTTGACCGACGCCAAAGGAAAATAGAAAGAAATTTTGACCGAAGTCCTGTGGGCATATCATACGACCTCAAAATCTAGCACTGGGCCACCCCCTTCTCGTTGGTCTACGGTTCTGAAGTGTTAATACCAGTCAAAGTAGGAGAACTGACTCTTATGTTCCGATATGCGACCGAAGAGTAAAACAATTAGTCCATGAGCACGATCCTGGAGCTGTTGGACGAGCGGCATGAGGCCGCCCTCGTCCAGTTGGCCTCCCAAAAACAACGGATCGAAAGGTATTACAACCGGAGAGCCAACCTCTGACACTTCAATATCGGGACTTGGTATTAAGAAAAGTGACACTAAACACCCGGATCTCGAATGAAGGTAAGCTGGGACGAATTGGGAAGGTCCATATCGAATTATCGAGTTCACTGGAAAAGGATCATACAAGCTCGAAGCAGGGAACGGTGAGCGACTACTGAACAACAAGAACGTGACCCATTTAAAACGGTTCTACTACTAAGGTACGACCCCATTCATTCTTTTCTTTACATATATTACGAATTGAACTAACACTTGCAGGCAACGACCAATGAATGATGCGGTTATTAGGCTTGAAAGCACGCGTTGCACTCTTTTTCCCCTTGAACCGGTTTTGTCCCAAATGGGTTTCCCGACAAGGTTTTTAACGAGGCAAAACTAGATCCTGCTAACTTAGAATTGAAGACCGGCTATGAACCGGAGTCGAAGGTCACATTAACAGTATCCAAGCCCTCTCTACGATTGTGCTCGAATACTGGGGGCCATCACCCTCGAATAATAATATTAGCAAGGAAAGAAACTTTGTGCTCAAACAGTCTGGGCTCAGTGGATAGGATTTATTGTAAGGGCCAAATGGTCAAATGAATCGTGCCCACATAGACCACTTAGACCATAACATGAAGCTTGTACACATTTACAGTCTTGTATGTTGCACACAGAAATAAATGAAAGTTTCTACCTTGCAGATACATAGTTTGTCTCCTAAAAGTTACTACATTTTGTTCCTTAAGGACATCGACCCGAAGCGCCACCTCTATCCAGATCCAAGAGATCACCCCCACTCGAGGACTGTCGTCCAAGGCAAACTCGGACGGCTCGGGCTGTAGAAGCCCGGGGATACAAAAACCTATTAGGCAGTGCCCGAACCTTAAAGGCTACAGACACCCCCACTCAGGGACTGTCGTTATGGGCAAGCCTGTACGGCTCAGGTATCGAAACTCGGGGTAATAATCCTATTAGGCAATAACCAAACTTAAAAGACTACGGCCATCCTAGAAATGGCTCAGAGATGTCCGAAACCCATAACCAAAACATAAGGCCTTCAAAAATTCCAAATCGGTTCAAAGGATACCTCGGCAAAATTATAATTTAAAAACTTCTAAGTGAGCACTTTGGGGAAAGCTTCCGGTCATACCAAGCCCCCACGAGTTTTAAGAAAAATTATATTGAGAACAAGCCTTGTTTGAACCTTCAAACAAGACCTTATTACTACGTGCTAAGGCATTTGAAATCTTTGGAATCGTAAAGAAAAAGCAAAAAGAAACAAACTTGAAAATTTCCAAAGGGAAAAACGAAAAGCCTTGTCTATATATAAAGATCTTTACAAAGGCCAAACGGCCTAAAAACATATACAACATACAAAAACAAAGAAAATCTACAAGGAACATAAGCCCGATCTTCGTCGGAGCCGGCCTCGTCGTCGGGACCATCGGGATCTTCTCTGTCCTCAGATTTGCCGAAATCCTCAGAGCCTTCCTCGTCTTCGGGATCTGCCAACTTATTGGCCTCGAGCCTCTTAGCATTTTCGATCTCGGCCAAAAGGTTGAAACCTCGGGCATGAACTTCCTCGAAAGCCTCTCTTCGGGACTGCCACTTCACGTATTCGACAGTGACTTTCAGGCGGTTCTGGGCTGCCTCAGCGTCAGCTCTGTACTGGCCACCATCTCATCGGCATCAAACCTGGTTATTTTCGCCATTGACTTGGCCATTTTAAGCTCCTTGCCAAGGGTATCCCGCCAGCAACGGACGAGCCCAGTTGAGACTAGAGGTCTTCGAGTTTCGGGACTGGGCATCAGCTTTCTCCCTCGTTGCTCAAAGTTGGACCTCAGCCGAGGACAGATACTCTCGGATAGTCTCATTTTTCGAAGCCAATCGGTCCATTTTTCCCTTCCACTCTTCGGCCATGGCCTTGACCTCGTCTATCTCGGCTCGAAGTTGGTCGATCCGATCAAGCTTCTGTTGGACCTGCGGGTTTTGACCGTTAGTCGCCATGCATAACTTGTCGTCACTAACTTCAAAGATCTTTACCTGCTCCACCAGGACAGCATGTTCTTTCTGAGCCACGTCTACCTTAGCCCGGAGATTCCTGATTTCTCCTTCACGTTGCTCGCTAAGAAACTTATACATGTCCCTCTTCTCAGCATGCTCTTTGATCTCGGCCTCGAGTTGGCTAAGATCATCCCGATACCGGAGAAAGGTTTCATGGTGGAGCACCGAGGCCTGCAGAATGTGAAAAAGCAAAGGCATTAGAGTCATCAAAAACTGAATTCAAAGATAAAAGAGTGTGATAACACTTTACCCGATTCAGCGCCTGTTGCGCTTCGTTGAACAAGCATGGCGCATCCACCTCGTTCATTTTTGCATGGTATTCTCCGTTTACCAGGCACCGGAGCTAGCAAGCTATCCCGATGGGGGAGAAAAGAACCTGGGCATCCTCCAGGATGGTGATAACTACTGATTTCTTCCGGCCAGGATCCGTGCTCAGAGCGGAGAATCAGTTGATCAACCTCGAGCTAAAGTTCGGCACACCGTCCTCCGAGGATGGATATTTCCTCGGCACCTCTAATTCACCCAACCCGGAGACGGTCTGGTTTGTGATAAAATAAATTGAGTAAGGAACGTGATGACAAGGAGCCGGAATCGAGGTAAGGGACTCAGTGAGACAGGTTCTGGGAGCATGACGACCGCCTTCGATAATATCGGGATCGTGACCCCGCTATTGATCCAACTCTTAAAAGACTTCAAAGAGCATTATCGGGCGACCGAACATGATTAACAAGAGTCCGTGATATTTGTGACCAGCCGGGTATCGCGGTGTGGATCTCGGCACGTACAGGCGGAAATCCGGTGATTAGTTCGGAACTTTTTTTTACCTTTTATGAAATTGTACCTATAGTAGAATTCCCCTACTATATAAAAGGGGGTCTGATTATTCATTGAGCATATTGTAATACGCATACCAAGGCAATATACTATTACTTTTTCTGTCATTCAAAGCTCTTACATTTGTTGATCGGTGTTTCATTATTATAAGCCCGGGATCGAAGACGAATACCTCATTGAGGCTGCCTCAAGTCCATAATCATCCCCTCCCCCTACCTTTATTTTCAAGCGTTTTGATAATCTATAACATCATTTATCTTTTTATTCTAGCAATATTTACCGTTTGTATTGAATAAATCTACATATTCTTAAAATTACTTACAAATTTAATTATTATTCGTTTTTCGGGTAAACAAATGTGTAGTACTATTATTAAATTAAACATGCCCATCAAATATAAAATCTTGATAATTAAGAATCATGGGTATGCATACGTAAGAAAATTGGGCCTAAAAACTATTTGTTCCAACAAAACAATTGTGCCAATATTTGTTACTTGCTAGAGGATTAGTTTTTTTACTAGGCTGGTTCAAAGTCGAATCATAGCCAATAATCGCACTGTAATTGGTTTATTGGTATCAGGTTATCGGATAAATATTTGATGAATGGATTGAAATTTTATAATTAACGATTTATTAGTTGGAACGTGAACTATTTAATTTTCTTATTGGATAAGCCGTTAACCCGTTGAAAATTATTATATTTATGTTTCTACAACTATGTATATAAAGTTTCTTTAAGTTTGTAGCATTTTACCATAAACTAATTTGTAGCATTTTAAAGAGTGGGATTCTAGTTTATGATTGAAGTGTTCAATCAATTGGAATTAAGACAAAATCGTAGGAGAAGATCGAACAGTTCAATCTCAGTCATAACTAGTTTTATGAGTTCAACTAGTTACCTTAATTGTGCATTTCAATAACTTTTGAATCTTTTGGATGCGCTATAAATAAAAATATATTGTTGTGGCTTCCCTTATCTGTATATTTCTGATTTTTGCAAAATTCCAAGATTTAATGATAAAATATTGTAATTGCTAAAATTTAGAGAAATGTATATTTTTTGTCGATAATCCGCTCGATAATTGCTAACCCGATACCGAACCACATGATATCTTATTGGTTAGCTAGCAGCTTAGCACATTTAAAAATCAATAACCAATAAGTTGAATCGTTAAGCATAAATATCCGTCTAATCTGCCCGATAAGCAGCTCTACTTTTTGACTCCATTTCAAGAATTAGCCCAAAATTTCTTATCTTAATTTGACTCTAATTTTTATTCTTTTATAATGGTAGTGTCCGAACCAACTTGCAATTACTCTTTTTTTTTTCAAATACTCTATATATAATAGTACATGTATCAGATAATTCTGACACAATTTTTTAACTGTAGTTTGATATGAAAGTGCTTACCACTAAATTATCCTCTCTAGCCGTAGAGGATTAGGTTTGTGAATCAGATACTTCCTCCGTTCTAATTTATGTGAATCTGTTTGACTAGACACGAAATTTAAGAAAAAATGAAGACTTTTGAAATTTGTGGTCCTAAACAGGTCAAAAAGGGGTCCAGAGTATTTGTGTGGTTATAAGAGCTTCTCATTAAAGGTAAAATTATAAGTTTAAACTAAATTGTTACTAAATTTAGAAAGAGATCATTCTTTTTAGAACGAGTCAAAAAGAAAATAATTTCAGGTAAACTGAAACAGAGTCAGAATAAGGAGATCTAATATGGCCTTAGGTAGTTTGTCAATTTGACAAGACCTGCAAATGTAGTACCAACAGGTAATTACCAGTTGGAAATTTCTACCAATCAAACACCAACCTACAATACTGTTAGTAAGAGAGTTATACGAAGGAAAAAAAAAAAGAGTTAAGCCGTTCCATTTTCGCCTTAAATTATGGATTAATATGTCCATATTGGCATGAAATTAAAAATAACGATAGTCGCTGTCTAGACATATTTACTTAATGTAGTATCTTCTTAATCATTTTAATTTTTTTAAATAAACATACAACATATGAAACTGATAAAAAGGAGTATGCATAGGGAAAAAGACCAAAATTATACCTCTATTATTGAAAACTAGTTACGTTTATACTCGTTTTTACGTTTCGTCTAAAATTATATTTACCGGTAATATAATATATAATTTTGTTCCTAACCCTAACAAATGTCCAATATGGCACCAGGACCCCATAATAATTTGCCAACTAGACAAATTTTGACCCGTTCTTTTAGAAACCCGCCCCACTCTTATAACCCGTTATTTAGTCTCCTTCATCCATTAAATAGGGAAAATGTCAGATTTATCCCTTTACTTTAGGAAATTATTCATGTTTGTCCCTAGTTTTACTATCCATTCAAATTTGTCCCTACCGTTAAAAAAGTAAATAAATTCATCCCTAATCCATACAGAGTTGCAATGTGGCACCGGGTTCCTCTCTTTGACTCTCAAGTAAGCAAATATTCAACCCAAATTAATAAGAACATTTCCTATTATCTGACCCGACAAGCCTAGAAGCAAGATTATTATCCCCGCAATTCTTCGCTTTCTTAATTTGATCGTCTCTGCCACAATATATTTTCGCTCTTATACTGGTCCAAAAGATTACATCTTTTTGCATCACAACCTGCCTTTACCTATTCAAAAAGTTTAGTGGTTTGTTTCTCCATTGTTGTCTATTCGAAGAAATTGATTCTTGATCCAAAATGGTAGGTGAATTTTGTGGGAATTTGTTGTTGGATGTTATATCCTTGGGTAATAGCGGGATTTTTAGGGAGAAAAAAATGGTGTGTTCATTGAAAACTGAATTCTCTGTTTTTGGTTCCTGCAAGAGCTTTTTCAATTAATCTAACAAACATTTAACTAGAATTAATCTAAAGTAGTAAATCAAAAGATTAAATAGACAACTAACT